>JAULBZ010008675.1:0-10561 GCA_032360805.1 Neoturris breviconis | reverse complement strand
AATATTTTCAGCCAAGTTGGCTGAAAATATTCTGAAAGATCTCTCCTCCACAGTGATGACCGGCTGTTATTTCGAGCCCTGTGGTATAAGATTTTGGAATGGGCCTAAAAGCTAGACTGTTTTAAAAAATTTCTCTGTTTGCCATTACCCGACTGACCTGATAAAAATGTTGTGATATTCAAAAATCCGAGGTGAAAGATCAAGATCTGGAGATGATAAAAAAAGTACTCCCTCTCCTAGTAGTGGCCTTGGCCTTGAGACAGGGAAATGGTTTAAAAAAAAAAAAAAGTGTGTCTCAATATTTTATTGACGTCGTATATATCATAATAAATTTTTTAATAAATTCCCATATGAAGCTGAATTTTTGTTTGTTTTGATTACATTGGGTAATCAAAACAAATAAAAAATTCAGCTTTTGAGCGAACACCAGGCATCCAATTTTAAAACAAAGTCTGATGGGATTACTATGTTTGTTTGGTTTATGTGAGGAGATTGAGTGAGAATGCAGAGAGTTATGATTTATCCTACCAGGGTAATCAAGATGAAAAAAGAACTGTTACACTCTCCTTTTTCAGTATCAAATATTATATAAAGAACGTGCCTGGTAGGCAAAAACCAGTTCAAAGTCTGCAGTAAAGATGCTAGAACATTCCAAATGAGTGTGTAACTGCAACTTTTAATATTGCAGAGGCTGCAATCCTTAAAAACTCTGACAATAAAAAAGGTTTTGACCCAAATTATCATTTGTCGATCGGGTTATGGCTAAGGACCTCCTTAGCTAAATCCTCTCAAGATTGTTGCCTAAACGAAAATAAATTTATGTATTTTTCTTTATCATAGCATTTGTTAAATTGTTAATCTAGCCTGAAATAATATTTTTTTGCAACACAGGTGATGCGACATCCCGATCATGTGGTTGGTAATACAACATTATTATGGGCTCACCATGAGAAAATTGTTTGCATTGATCAGAAGATATGTTTTCTGGGGGGTAATTTTTAAATTATTCTTAGATGGTTAGGGATACGGTCTCAAAAATAAGATCTACAGAGGTGAGTCAACGATCTTGCGATGGATTGGTTTCTTTGTACCAAAGAAGTTCGTTGACCTAACACATTTCTGTACAGATTTATTTTTGTTGAATTTTTTAATTTTAGTTGAGTTAACCCTACCAAAGAAGTTGGTTTTGAAGTTGGTTTTTATATACACATCTGTCAAAATAAGTGTAAATAATCACTGTGAAGGAGGAACATTTAACATAGCTTCAGGCTACATGAACTAAAATGTGCTTAAAAATCACTCTGCAGAATTATTTGCTCTTACTTTGACTGCTGATATAATTTAACCAGGTCTGTAATTTCAGGTTGGCATTCACCTGTGGGGGAGCACCTTTGGAGGCTAATTTGCAGCCCGAAAGGCTGCAAATTAGTTTCCAAAGATGCTGCTCCACAGAGGAATGTTGACCTGAATTTCCAGGCCCGTTTATTATTAGTTAAGATAATATAATAACGACTTTAAAAAAATGACGACTTTATAATAACGACTTTAAAAAAAATTCAAATATATCCACTTGAAATTAAGTATGCACCAAAAAGGACTGATTTTAGATATTTAGATTCCTAAAAATGTTGATACCATCCTGAAAACTGGTGCCAGTTTTTCTAGGCAATATTAAAAGACTAATTCTATTTTGATTTCGTCAGATTTTGGGGTATTATTGTGTCTGTGTCTCAAGCTGTATGAACTGATTCCGTTTTTTAAATTTAGGTCTTGACTTATGTTATGGAAGGTGGGATGATCATACACATACTCTCACTGATTTTGGATCTGCAACTCCAACTTTTGAAAGAAAAACGGTATTGAAAATGGAACATTTCTTCGTACTCTTCTCTGGTTTCTCTTTCTTTTTAATTAGCTAAAAATCAAGTCTTTATTTTATACTTTGTTTTTATATCACTATGTCTCAAAAGACGTTAGTTGATGTATTTTGGAAACAGCAGAAAATGTGTCAATGCATCGATTTACACAAATCTTTGACAAGGTTTGTTCAGAAATGTATCCCTCATTATAATTATTTGTTCTGGTTCAGAACAAGAAGTGAAAACAAAAGTACTAAAAATTGAAACAGAATGCTGCAAACAAAAACCGTGCCATTGCAAGTCTAGCCGTCTAGCCAGAATTGTTAATGTAAACAAAGTACATTCAAATTGTTTGATTCTCATTTAATTACAACATTTTAAATAAGTAAAAATAATGTACATGAAATAATTCTTCATAATTTCCAAAGTTGGCAATGAATAATTACTTTTAGGATTCTGCAATTATGAATCTAGGTGGGTTGATGGTTGCCCATGAAGCAATAGATTCTGCTTATCACCGTGAACAATTAAGTAAATTACCACAAGGCATTGCAAAGATGTTTATAGGAAAAGACTACTGTAACCCTTACCTTTTGGATGTAGTTGATGTTGATAAACCGTTTACAGATTCAATCGATAGGAATTCTACACCAAGGATGCCTTGGCATGATATTGGGTGCTTGGTTCTTGGTAATGCTGCTAGAGATGTAGCAAGACATTTCATTCAAAGGTGGAACTATACAAAGGTAAACTTTTGTTATCTAATTAAGATCCATTTCTGAATCCAGACCTATTGTTATGATATGTGAATCGACATTGCCTTTTCAATAGAGAACATTGAGTCTGAGTTATCTGTTACCCACTGTTATTTATTAAATCATGCTAAATAATTCCCTTTCTAATAATATTTTTGCCTCTATTTACTGCACATAAATCAAAGATGTATCTTTCTGTAATAAAGGCCCTACTAAACAGGATGTTGGATCCAACATGTTGGGTCAAAAATGTTGCAACCGTTTGGTCAATGTGTTAAGTGATGTTGGCACTTGTAGGGAAATGTTGCGTGAAATTTGATTTTAATCATATGCCAACATTTCTGCTCTTTTTTTGTTGGCACCGTTAGGTCACCCGACCCCAAATTGTTGGGTCTGTCGCATGACTGTTAAATACAAAATATTTTGTAATCTTCAAAACTAATCAAATTTTTTGTTAAAATGGCGACCAAGGCAGTAGCATTGAAATGCTTTGCATCTATTATAATGTTAGATGTGATCAAAGACGAAAAACGCAAAAGGGAAAATCTAGGTGAAGGATCAGGAGGAGAGGATACTTTAACAGCATTGTCAAATAACTGCGATACGAAGACATTTTAAGAACATATTTCGAATGAGCTACGCTAAAATTTCTAGAGATTCTAAAATATATCGACCCTGATATCAGTCGTTCTCCAGTCGCCACTTCCTTGGGGGAACGGAGAAATCACTAAATGATTCGTCTAAGGATACCACTCTTATCTGCCATTATTAATATTCAAAATTTCTCTCTCCAAGACTTAAATTGGAAATCTACATTTTGAAACGCACAACGCTCCAATTAAGGGATTCTGATTTGTGATTCACAAACTAATTTTGAAATTTCACTGATCACTTTTATGGTGAATTTTTGGTGAGTCCCTTAAAGAATTAGTTTTTCACCACCCACCCAGCCGGCAAAAAGCTCTTCAAAATCAGCAAAATAACATTAGAACAACGTTCAAAGAATGTTGTTCTAACGTTATTTAGCTGACAGGTTTTTGCTGACTGGGCACGTTTTACAAACTTTACTTATTTTGCTAATCAATATCATATATTTATTAACACTGATGAATTCGAAGATACAAAATGACATTCGAAACCACATTTGAAAAAAATAGAATATTTTAAACGCAACATGTTGGGTATGAGTGATTAAACGGTGCCAACATGTTGGACCAATATTGCAAAAGTTTAGATGATTATGTTGGATCCAACATGTTGACACCGTTTAATAGGGTCTTAAGGGCAATATTCACTCCCTGCATTGTCAAAGTCATTAATAGCACACGGATATTAGAATAAGATCAGTAAGAATATCTCATGCTTGAAACAACAACAAACTCAGGTCTTTGAATTTACAACGGCATTCCCCTGTGGAGTAGCATCATTGGTGGCTCCAAAGATACTCCTCCACAAGGTAATGCCAACGTGAATTCAGAGATCTGCAAACTTAATTCAAAGTTGTATTAAGGAAGAGTGTTAACGAACTTGTACAGAGGTTCAAATAACTGTAAACATCACTGTGGAGGAGTGATTTTTGAACATAGCTTCAGGCTACAGAGCCTGAAGCTATGCTCATAAATCCCTCTTCCACACTTATTATTTACTCTTACTTTGACCACTGTTTTGCTTGGTTCCTTCAATAGATAGAAAGATTGTTGACAGATCCTGCCATAGATTTCAGATTTCTTCACAGTGACATTGTGTGGACATTGTTCTCATCATATGTATCAGATTTAATTATGCTAATTAAGTATTTATAATTCTAGCATCAGAAAGCAAAAGAACTTGTGGCAATTCCGTTTCTGCTGCCAAAAGTAAGTGTCATAGAAGAAAAAGTTCCAGAAGAATTTGAAAACCTCAGTCAATGTGAAGTTCAGGTAAGGTGACATTTCTACCAGTGATTTCCGTGTGAATATAACTTGAATGACTTATCGCATAAATTCTCAGTTGAATGACTTATCTAGATCGTACCATTTCATAGTGTAGCAATGTTAACGAAATTAAATAATGACTAATCTGCTTTCCCTGAAATTTAGATAGTCGAATTTTTATGAGGTTGTTTTACCATTTTGAGTTAACCATTTCTTTTTGGACTATTAAAATGATGTATGGTGTTAGATAACAATGTCTGACCTTGAACTACTTCCGAACAGATAACTTTGCCATATGACAATTTTACTTGATCAAGGTTTTTCCTTTATTTTAGTTATTGAGGTCTTCGCCATCATGGTCGACAGGTCAGCGTACAGCTGAATGTTCAATATATGAAGCTTATAAAGAGCATATCCGTAATTCAAAATATTATGTTTACATCGAAGTAAGTTATGTTCTCATAATTAGCCGTCTCCCATTTAACCCTTTTAGGCCTAGCCTTTTTAGGGCTCTGAGAGCCTGTGGGAGGGGGGAGGCTGTGAGGGCACTCCCCTCCATAAAATCTAAACCGCTGCATATTTTTCTTTTAAATTAACATCAAAGATACTTCAAACTATAAACTACATTTTAGCATAAAAATAATTAGCAGGTGTCCTATTGTTTCATACTTGTGATGTCATAGCTTATCTAGCGTATGGAATTCATATTTTGCATGAGTATCATGTTTTGATGCAAAAACTTGTCACAAGTAAATTCTTATGTAAAATAAACATCAGAAACATATTCAGCATAAAATTTTGAATCCAATGCTGTGTCATATGAGGTATAAAATAATAAAAAAAAACATTTGCCTATTTTTTCTGGTCTTCCATTGTTTGGAAAGCATCAAAATGCCGAAACTGGGTAAATTATTTTTAAAAAAAGAAAATATTTTTTCCTAATTAAAAGTTTTTATTTAAAAAGTTATGAACAATTTAATAGGAGGGGGCATGATGCCCTCCCTCTAGGCCTAATATGGTTACTTACTGAGTTAATGATTGATTACAATTGATCGGTTTCATTGGTATGTAGTTGCAAGTTGACATCACGTCATTCGTCGATATAACTGCCGGATATCATCTGTGGAGGAGTCTTTTTTTAATCTAATGTTTAGATATATTAAAAAAACACTCCTCCACAGGTGAGTTATAAGTTTTAAAAAATAATTTGGAGATTGTCTGTAATATCTCCAAGATCAGTGTTCGAAATAAGAGGAAATAATTTCTGTGGAGGAGAGATTTTTGAGCATTGCTTCTGGTTAGAAAGCCTGAAGTAATGCTCAAAAATCTCTCCTCTGTAGTGGTTATTTCTTATTTTGAACACTGAAGATAGGTGGCATTATTCTCTTTCAAGCTTATTATTTTTAAATTTCTCTTTTACAGAACCTATTTTTTTTATAACTTCTGTTTTCATAAATTTACTGTGTTGGATGTAAGAGCAAATAATCACTATGGGGGAGTGATTTTTAAGTATAGATCCTGAACTTATGCTCAAAAGTCACTCCTCCACAGTGATTTCTTGTTCTTATTTCTAGTATGTAGATATTGAATTTAGAATCAATTCTTCATTACGCATTTAAAAGAACACAGCGTTCTGAATGAAATTGGTGATGTAATTGTTAAAAGAATACTTGTCGCTTTCAAGTAAGATTTTGTGCGGAATCTTTTTTCTGTTAGGATAAAATTAATTTTACAATCACTTTATGTTGATTTTAGATAAGCCAGGGCTTGAAATAACTGCTGGTCATCACTGTTGAGGAGAGATTTTTCAGAATATTTTCAACCAATTTGGCTGAAAATATTCTTAAAAATCTCTCCTCCACAATGATGACCGGCAGTTCAAATACGACTAAACAAACACTGTGTAGGAAGGATTTATGAGTATAGCGATAGTCTTTGTAGCCTGTAGCTATGCTCACCCATCACTGTGACTTAACTTGACTTATTTGTATACTCCAGAGAGCTTCGCTACATTCTTGTGCACACAACTTCTCCATTTATTACGATCTTGTGCCAACATTTCAGCTTTTCACTGTGACTATTTGCTCTTATTTCGACCTATGTAGTGTTGGCCTACGTAAAACTCAGAGAACTATCCATTTCTTTAGTGTCTATGTACTTTCGTTTTAACCTGGTCACATAATTAGGTCACATTGCACCATTCTTCTTTACAGGTACTATTTCGTACCCTGGCTTACCACTTTGAATGATAATTGCTATCATTCCTCTCAGCGGTTAAAATAACTGCTGGTCATCACTGGAGGAGAGATTCCTCAGAATATATTCAGCCAAAAATCTCTCCTACACAGTGATGACCAGCACTTATTAACCTCTGACCTTTTATGTCTTAATTTTTTAGTAACAATGAGACGTTCAGAGTTTTTGTTGTTATGCCATTACTACCTTCTTTTCCTGGTAAGTATTTGACCTATGAATGTTTATTTTTTTCTGGTAGATAAATTTCCTTGAAATCTGCATTAGGTTTAAAACATCGCGCCATAAAAGCTTATTTTAAAAGTTTCTCAATTTACATGAAATTATATTATTTTGAATTCAATCATTTCAATAGAGTAAATAATCACTGCAGGAGAAATTTTTGAGCATAATCTTCAGGCATATTCTGAATCTATGCTCGAAAGTCACTCCTCCACAGTGATTATTTGCTCTTATTTCGACTCTTGCTGCAATTGCAAGCTCGTTGACTTAGCACCCTTCTTTTTAGGTGAAATTGGTACTGCAACTGCAACATCAACATGTTTCATAGAGTTCTGGAATTTAAAAAGTTGTAGAAATATTATCTCCCAGTTAATAGAGGGTGGAAGTAAGTATTTTATTCACTATTTTTATGCTTCTTATCACATTGCACAAGCAAGTTTTTTGGGTGTTTTCTTATGTTATAAGAGCCTTCAGGCTAGTCAAAGCTATATCTGGGCGAATGTAATTATTTTTGTTCAGGGTACTCAGTGTATGAACACCCAATTGACTTTTTATTTTCCCCTCTCGCAAGGCCGATGCCACTATTAGGAGAGGGAGTATTATTTTACACTCTCCTGATCTCATTCTTTCTCCTGATTTAACCCTCAATCGACCTTATTTCCCCCAAAACATAGCGGGAACCACTTTACACTGGAACACTTGACTAGATTTGTTAGCTGGTCCATTTTGTCCATGCTTAACTATGTAGCAGTAATGTTTTATTCATTAACTATACTCCAGTGGGCAAAAACCTGTCCAGAATCTGCAGTAAAGACGCTAGAACAACATCATTCGACGCTGTTCTAGTGGCTTTACTGCTGCCTTTGAATAAGTTCTTGCCTGCTGAGACTCTTCATTCTTTTCAGTTGAAGATCCCTCCGATTTTATCAGTTTCTGTGGGTTGAGAAATTATGCTGAAATGAGAAGGAATGTGGTAAGTGGGTTTCACTGTGTTGTGGCGCTGTACTTCATGAAGTTCTGGTTTTGTCAGTAGTCGGAATAATCCATTCCAGGAGGGATTATTAACTTCTCTTCAGGCTCTGTATCCTGAATGCTTTAATTAGTTCCCAATTTTGTATGGGAAATATCAATTAGCGCCCCCTCTAACAAGTGTCTCCTCTAATTAAGAAAATAAAGTCTGTCACGAGGAAAAAAAACTCAAATGGGCATATTAAATGACAGACAGTGACATTGAGGCGGCATTAAATGAATGATAAATAATTGACAATTGACAAATCATTGTCAAGGGTCTTCATTTTTGGTATTGTGCCTTGTTTTCTAATAACCACCCACCCCAATTTCTTCAAAAGTTAATAAGCACTGCCCCTCTGATAAGCTACCACTTAAAAAGTTAAAAAGTTTAAAAAATGCAGGGAGGGGGTGGCGGTAAGGAAGGGGGTTGGCCCACTGGGGAGTATTGTGCAGAAGTGTACTTTGTCAATGGTTTTCAGTGCTTAAAATAAGGGCAAATAATCACTGTGGAGGAGTGATTTTTGAGCATAGCTTCAGACTACAAAGCCTGAAGTTATGCTCAAAAATCCCTCCTCCACAATGATTATTAGCTCTTAATTCAAACACTGACGTTGGAATCGATTGGTGTCTTCGCGAACAATCTTGCAGTAGTCGAAATAGAATAAATGATCACGATGTAGGAATGCTTTTTGAGCAAAGCTTCAGGATACAAAGCCTGATGCTATGCCCAAAAATCCCTTCTCCACAGTGATAATTTGCTTCTATTTCGACCATTAATATCGTTCGTTGTGTCTATTGAGAAGCAACCAAATTTTTGTATGTTTTGCAGGACTTAAAGTAATCTGTGGGAGATTATCAAGTAATTGCTTTTCTCTGCTTTCGACTCATGGTTATGTTAGGGACCATCTCCCTCCAAAATTTGTTTGCAGGAAAGGAGTGCTGGATCAACGATCTTGCATTTAATTGCCAATCATTTGCAAGCTCTATTGTTTCTAATTATAGGTTACTGAAATTGTATACGTTCACAGTAAACTAATGATAGTAGATGACTCTGTTGTAATTATCGGTTCAGGTAAGGGACCGTCTCAAAAATAACATCTACAGAGAGTACTGAGTCAATGATCTTGCAATGGATTGGTTTCTTTGTACTGAAGAAACCAATTCATTGCAAGCTCGTTGACCTAACACACTTCTGTACGGATTCATTTTTGTTGAATTTTAGTTGATTTAACCCAAACATAAAAGTTGGTTTTGGAGCGAAATTTTGAGATATGGTCCGTAAGATCTTTAATCTCATTCCAACGTGATATTTTATGTCTATTTTAACGCTTTATCCGAACCTATGTGACTATATTTGGTAAATCGATTTGAACCTCAGCAATGAAGCAGCAATTTAGTTGTTTTTAGAAATCACCATCAATATAGTTGAGATCTTACAGTATAACAGTATATGATTATATTTTTTATAATCATATTTTGTCGAGCACTGGCATAACCCTTTCTTCTTTCCTGTAGTAGATGCATTCCTAAGTAACTCTGGGTAATTCAGTTAAATATTGTCCGCCATGTCTAATTCGACGAATCAAAAAAGGATACGAATGGTTTAATTGTTATTTGATTAGTGCACCTGGAATAATGCTTTTCTTCTGTTTTAGCTAATATTAATGATAGAAGTATGTTCGGTAGCAGAGATTCTGAACTTGCTGTTTGTGTGCAAGATACAAATTTCGTAAGCATAAGATTATAATGGCATGGATTAAAACAACAGCCGATCATCACTGTGGAGGAGAGATTTTTCGGAGTATTTTCAGTCGAATCGGCTGAAAATATTCTGAAAAATCTCTCCTCCACGGTTAAGACTGGCAGTTATTTTAACACAGGTAAATGACAGCTCTTATTATATACTGCTTGAATGATAAGAAATCATCTCCTAAATAGAATGTGCAGAGAAGAGTGCTGAGTCAACAATCGTGCGATATGATTGGTTTCTTCATACCGAAGAAACCAATCACTTGCAAGCTCGTTGATATAAAAACAATTTTGAGATGTCTCTAAGTGGAGTTATTGCTCTTCTCCACGCCTGTTAATAGAATTTCGCTCTCGTTTATAGATTCACGGTGTTATGAACGAAAAGCAAGTGCAAGTTGGACAATTTGCTGCTCGGATTCGTCGAAAGTTATTTCAAGAACACCTTGGTTTGTTACACGAACCGTATGCTAATGTTATTGACCCTATAAGCGATCAGTTCTATAAGGTATGTGTTTCTCTTCACATCGTGCAGGATTACTAAATACTCACCCGTATTGCTCCATTTGCGGACCGTGTGTTGCTACTAAAATACGAAGCTGTACCGGTCCTTTTTGTTTACGAGGAGACATGAAGCTAATTTCTTTAGTTTTCACTAATTTAAACTTTGATCGTTTATTGTAAAATCTGTAAAATCAATAATTTAATAACAAATTAATTTTGATCCAACCCAGCCGGCAAAAACCTGTTCAAAGTCAGCAAAATAACGTTAGAACAACGTTCACAGAACGTTGTTCTAACG
>JAULBZ010008674.1:0-10562 GCA_032360805.1 Neoturris breviconis | reverse complement strand
ATTGATCAAGAATATTATATGAAAAAAGGCTGAAAAAGCAAAGCAAGCCAAAAAAAAGTTAAATTCGTGGAAAACATCGCGAATGAAAGACGAAACTAAATTTTACTAGTTACTAAATACTAGTTCTCTTGTAAGCATTTTTCGTTAGGTTTTTTTTAGTTAAAATCGTGAGAAAAATGCAAAATGAAGTGCAAATGAAATACACCTAGAATATATTAAAATGATTTTGACAACGTAGCTATAGTATATGGTTACACAGTCTATTGAACACGCGTAAGTTCATAGAAATATATATATATGTAAGTTTATAGATTCTGTTTTGTTCTATCTCAGTGGGCACACGACGTCGGATTAACGTTAAAGCAAAGTTACGATGACGTCACGACGTTGTTTTGACGTTATTTCAACATTGATCCGACGTCGTGTTCCTACAAGAATATTACCGGTCGCATGCCGATAATAATGTTATGTCATAAAAGCGGTTAACAGTCAAATTTTCTGATGATGCTAATAGCCCAGTTGTTACTGTTTTTTAAAGTGCTAATGGGTTTCGAATAAAACTTAAGGACCGTTAAACCAATGATTAAACCCGGCTGGGCAATGGTCCAGTGACAGGTTACCTTGGAACTAGTCTGTTAACAAAGTTTATTTCTTTTCTTTTTACGCGATAGCTCTTTTCATAAAACAATAAAAACGAGGCGTTCGTTGCTCAAAGTAGAACTTGTTACAAAATGCAATAACTTCCCTTTTGTACAGTGAATGCTATTATAAATATATAAAAACTTTAAATGTATTTAGCATTTGATACTGGAGGTATAAACCTCTTCACAAATACGTGAAAACGAGGCGTAGGCTACTCAAAGTAGAACTTGATGCAATGCAATAGCACTGCAGGTCACAAAAAGGAAGTTATTGCATTGTATCAAAATCTACTTTGAGCAGTCAACGCCTGATTTGCATATACTTGTGAATAGGTCTATTATCCTATGGTCGAAATTAAAGCAAATAATCACTGTGGATGAGGGAATTTTAAGGATAGCTTGAGACTACAAAGTCTGAAACTATGCTCAATAATCTCTCTTCCACAGTGATTATTTGCTCTTCTTTCGACCACTGTTATTACATCATTTATTATTACATAAAGATTTTTTACAGCAATATACACGACTTCGTACCCATGCTTGTTTACCTTTTAAAAGCCGCGCGAGCTGAAAAGATTTGGCATCGAAGTTGTCACATTATATTTTGTTTACAATTTATACTATTAGAATATATGTGCTATTGTTTAGCCTCGATCCCGTGCCATTTTTCTTATATATTTCTTTCTTTATTATATTGATTTTATTTATTTATTTTAGAGACCATCTCAAAATTTCGCTCCAAAACCAACTATTTTGTTAAGGTTAAATCAACTAAAATTCTGCAAAATTCAGCAAAAATGAAACTGGGATTGCAAGATCATTAATCCAGTCCTCTTATCTGTATATTTGATTTTTGAGACGATCTCTTACATATCATCCGAGGTGGGCAAACATTTGTTCGAAGTTCACTGGGTATATTTACTCTTTCATGTTTCGGTCACGTGTTTTTACGATATTTTAAAGTCTATTTTGTTATGTTTTAGGGCGTAAGTATTTTTTTTTAGTTTTTTTTTTTCAAATTTTTAATAACATAGCCCCCTTAAATATTTCACATTTAACCGTCAAGTAAGAGTTTAAAGACGGATTTACTCAACCTCGGTCCAAGGGCTTCTTACCTTTTCTTCGCCGCTCTTCCGTGTTCGAAAAGGCAAGAAGCCCTGGGAACGAGGTTGGGATTTACTAAGCCATTAATGGCTTCATTTGGAATTCGTGCATTTAGAATTCACCCAATGGAAATCCACCTTAAAAAGCCAAAAACTAGCCTGTTCCGCAGACCTTCCCCGCGGCAAAAAAGTGCACTTCGCCGCGTTTTCTCGGCAGACGTCGAGTTTGTAGTACAGGCTACCAAAAACTTGATAATTTTTAGTGCTATGTGAACGCAAGGATGCGAGCTTATAGTTGTTGGATTCTATTGTACGAGAGCTAACTTCTCTGCTGTCCATGCGACGTCTAAACAACAGCCCCTTCCCTCTCACCATCGGGTAAAATAGGGTTAAAAATTCGAAAGTTCTGATAAAGCCCCCATTTTTTAAGCGGCTAATTTCTGTAATAAGCCTCCATTTCAAATAAGCTCACAGTGTTCAAAAAAGCCCCAAATGCTAACGGCGGGGGCTTATTCGAAAAATCACAGAATCGCTCAAATTTGGACAGTAAATACACAGGAGTAAGCTTCATTTATAAATCAGTATTTCACAGCATGAAAAATTACTGAATACGGCCATATATGGAAATACACGGTCCGAATACGGAGATATACGGGACCGTAATAAGTGGTCTTTCACGTTGTGTTTATAAATCAGAAAACGTTTTTCGTCCAGCTTTCGAATTAAGACCTTTGCAAACTCAAAAATTTACTTAAAGCTTTGCACTCCCCAGGCAGAATCAAACCAATTTTCTGCATCCTTGGTCCTAGCAAAAAAGATTATGATTTATCAGTCATTTAGTATTAGTTAACCCCATTAAGTATGGGCTTTTTGGGCCTCTGAATGTATGGGGGGAGCACTCCCCCCCCTCTCTATTACTTTTGATGGGAACGTGCTATTGTATTAAAACTTTCCGAAAAGTTAGTTCCACTCAATTTTTGATGACGTCAGTACTTATGATGACGTCATCAGGACCAAAGCAGGTGCGGTGTAAAAAAAGTTTTAGGTGGAAATTTTTTTAAAAAAACCATGTACCAAAATGTATAACAAGAAAAGTTTTAAATTTTACCACCGGACAAAAGTTTAGTTGCTAAGGGAAAATTATCCATAGTTACTAAAAACCATTTTCTTCAAAATGATCCTAGATAAATTAAAAGTCCCAAAATTCCTAATACCAAATAGAGACTTGTTTCTTCAGTTTGACATTAATTTGAGAAAAAAACAACCCCTATTATGAAAGAGCCCCACGCTGGAATAATCCCCCGTCACAAAAATTGTTTATGTCAAAGTCCACGGTAACGACCCTAGAACAAAAGTTGGTTTAAAACGTTTGGTACCCAATATCGGGCCCTAAATCTGGTAGCCTTTTGGGTACCAAATTTAGTTTACAGACCAGAATAAATATTATTCATTATTCCAGGTAACTTGAACTTTCCAATGAAACTATTGGTTGCAAAGGACCGACTGAAATTTAATGAAGCTTGCACAATGTTATTTTAGTAACATTCGGACGTGATTATAAAAGTACAAGTAAACATTTTACTTACAACTAATCCCAAGCTTTTATTCGATGGATATGGTTATATAGCGGCAGCAAATTTTATAAAAATCACGGTAATGGAGAGCGGCTAGTCTGTAAATTATTCTGACTACATTCAAAATAGTACAACGTTTCCCGAGTGTTCCCGAGTCCGCAAGTAAACAAATGCTTCGTCGTAGCCTCTGCTACAGACCATGTTCAATTATTCGTCTGTAAGTCAGGCAAATGCTTCGCTGATAAAAATGCAAGTAAATCCAGTTTTCCAGTTTTGAAACAGAATGCAAGACTATAAAATGTCTGTGTGATGCATTTTTTTCACTGAAGATCCTTAATTTTGTGTTTTCGGGGGAAACGAATAGACTACCCAACCCAATATAGGGCCCGATATTGGGTACCCAACGTTTTAAACCAACCCCTAGAACAACGTTGAAAACGCGCTTCTAGCGTTTTTACTGCGGAAATGAACAAGTTTTGCCATTGTTTTACTATTTTGGTTATTGCTGTGATTTCTTCTCTCAAAAGATCGAGAAGTCATTTATTTAAAATTGTTTTGTTTCGATCCACTGAACACGACTTGGTTACCAATACTCATACATAGATTCTGCTAAGAGGATCATGGTAATGAAGTTGCTTTTAATTTTACTCTTATTGAGCTTTACTATTACATAACCTACTGCGAACCACCTGTTTCATTTAAGTTTAAAGTCTCGGTCAAAAGATTACTATGGCTTTATTAGAGCAAATTAGAGAGTATTCGAATACACAAGACATTCGATATAGTATTTGACATTAGCTAATTATATATTCAGACGCTTATTCAGACTCTTATTCAGACGCTTATTCAAAAGATTAGTCTGCGATTCATTACGTGAGAATTGTTTTGGTTAATTTTAGCAGGTTTTGACAGACAGCATTAGTTAATAATTATCAATACTCGTTAAAAAAGTTATAATTTATATGCATTTTTATTTTTAAAATATGTTTTGCATTGGAACACCTAGCAGAAAAACAAGGTATTTTACTTTTTATTTATTACTCTACAATCGTGGTCAATTTCAATTTTGACAAAAAGCCTTAAATTTTTACTAGCAAAGTGATCGGAACGAAAGTTCGAATTTGTTCCAAGAGCCTGGGTACTAGGCTGCTAGAATCAAGAGAATTTGTCGAATTTGTAAAAAGACCTAAGACCCTAAGCCCTAAGTCTTAAGTCTACTAGATAAATCTCAGAGAAAGAGACTTCTCATGGTTATTTTCCGCACTTATGTTTTACTTGTGGTTTATATTACCCTTTAAAATTCACCATTTTGCCCATTATTTATGACCTTGATTGTAGCAAATATTTCATTACAGTGCTAAACTTAGTCTTAAAATCGAAATTAATTATTTTGGTTGATACGGCATAAATCGACATGTTAAAATAACGTTAATTTATGAGATGGAGCATTAGCTATATCAGAGAAAAAAAGAACTAATTGGTTCCCCTTTGCAGAGAAACCAATCAACAGTAACCCAATGGGCAAAAACTTGTTTAAATTCCGCGTTAAAGATGTTAGAACAACGTTGAAGACGTTGTTCTAGCGTCTGTACTTTGGACTTTGAACAAGTTTTCACTCACTGTATTGAATTTTAGGTTGAAATATCTCAATGAACACACAATTCTTATCCATGCAGAGAGTCCATTAAATTCATCACAATATTTACCTCATGTATCGAGACAATTCGTACAAGATGAACCGGAATGCATCATAGACGATCCATCCAGTATATTTTTTGATCCAGATGAAAAACCCGGATTTGTTTACAGTGCGGTACCATATATTACTTCTACAAAAACTTATCAAAAATACGCACCTGAAATAGTACCCAGTTATCCCGATGTATCCGATATTGGTAATAAGCATTTATCAAAAGCTTTAGTGAATCATCATTTAGGAGAAAGTCCTATTTCATCAGAATATGATGATAGCCTCGATCGAACGCGTTCGTTACAGAATACCCCGACGTATAAAACGAATGACATATTCCAAGAACAATTCGAAGCGAGTTCAAGAAAAGATTCTCTCGAGTTTGATCCGATCGGAATGGATTCGGATTACCATGCAGTATTGAATACTGATCAGGATTATCCATCAGAAAGTAGAAATAGTCCAATTGGACTTAGTGAAGCAGAAGTAAAAAAATTATATGAGTCTTCACATGAAGGATCACTCGTCGATGATTACGTCGAGTTACAATTACAATACGAGGACGAGTTACTACAGAAAAGCAACATGAAAATTAAAGGATATTTCTCTGATGCTGAGAGCACAAAAACATACCAAGATTCTGGTATTTACGACGATGATGTGTTTATTGACTCTCCAAAGCCACTAACAAATGAAGAGTATGCGAAAGTTTCAAGAAGATTAGTATTTGGTGGCGAAGATGATGAAGATGAAAATTATGGAGAAAGATTTTCAGCTTTTAAAACACCAATGAGCTCAAGACAGAATAGTTTACAATCATTGATGTCTTTAGATTCACCTATAACAAAAGAACCAGCAAAGCCATCAAAAAGAGAAGGTAAAAAATTATCTCTGTGAAGGAGAGGCGTTATATTAACAGACTTATAATTGATTGGTCTTTTTGTTATAAAAGACCCAGTAAGCAAAAAATAGTTCAAAGTCCGCAGTAAATACGCTAGAACAACGTCTGCGACGATTACAAGATATTTGAGTTAACTGCGGATTATACTTAATTACACTTAGTTTTAGCATTTTGAAGTTTCATTTCAACCTCGTTCCTAGGGTTTCTTGCCTTTTCAAATTACGGAGACCTCTCCCCATTTTGAAAAATCGAGAAACCCCAGGAACTAGGGTGAGTTTTGTCCTATGGGCTGGGAAGTCCTAGAAACGGGGTTAATTCGTTTTAGAGTGAACCAAGAAGTAACCAAGAAGGGTAAGAATAGTTCCAGCGTGATCTCTCTATCGTGCGACAGTTTAAAGTCCGATTTTATTATTATATAACAGTACAGACATACTTCGTTGCAGGCAACCTTGTTCCCAGGGCTTCAAAAAGCCCTGGGAACGAGGTTGCGTTGCAGGCACACGGCGTTGTCGCATCTTCCTCAACTCTCCTATAAATATAAGGACGTAAATGTAGGTCAATCTACCCATCATGTATGACATTTCAATTAGTTTGGAATAATTACAACTCTTTTCAATTACATTCATCAAATTTGTTTGATGACTATATTGTAAGACAGGATCTTTCTATGGGCTAAAGGCTTATTCGTGTATGCTTATACGAAGAAAATAAACTGCTATCCTGGATCCATATTTAGTGAAAAAGTAGACCGACGGAACCCCAATCTTTAAAACTATGGACGAACACGTACTTACTAACTTAGTAGTTTTTAAATGCTGGGAAAAACTCGTTCCCAGGGCTTCTTGCCTTTTCGAAATACGGAGAACTCCTTATTTCGAAAAAGCAAGAAGCCCGGTTGTAACTGAAATACGGAAAATACTTGCCAACCTCAGTTTCCAGGGCTTGTTTTCTCTTTATACATATGTATAATAGTATTTCTTGTATAAGATTCAAACAAGCCCAGTAGCAACCCTTTACAAATTGGCTGATGGTTTTTTAAACCAATCAGAATTGATAATATTAAATTAAATGAACCAACCAGACTGTTTCTTAGCAGCATTTGATTGTGAATAAGTTATGCTGAATGTGAGACTACTTATTCAATGCTCATAAATTTTTATCGCTTATGCTAAATTGGCAAAATTGTTTTATGATTTGCGAACATAATTTCAACTGATAAGCAGCGTTAAGGAAGAAATATATGTAACTATCATGGGAGATTCGACACCTGTGTCGTTTTATTGCTCTGAAGAATATTTAGAGTATTTCTTAGGAGATTTTCAAATTCAAGATCGTCCAAAACGAATGGTGTATAGATTTTTAGATGAAGAAAGACGTACTGTTTCTCCGTTACCCGAACATGAACTATTGTTAAAACCAACTAGCTTAAATTTACATTCTTCAACAATAGAAGATTCTTTTGATGGTATTTACAGTGTGAAAACCTACCGTACTCGGTCACATATATCTCCTTATTCGGACTTTGTATTACCTTATAAGGCAATAAACAGTTCATATAAGAAGATACATAGGACGGTACTACGTTGGTTCGACATATGACTCACCATACGTTTTAACACCTTTAGTGGTTTATTTTTACATAGATTAGATCGTAGAGGAAAATTGGCGAACGCTTACTATGACGCCTATCAAGTCACTCAACATTTCAATCTCTCCTAACGAAAATAAATTAAGGAAGTTTTTGAGAGCGCTTGGATTGGAGTTATTGAAAAATATCTTTATAATTGTTTGTTAACCCTAGTTTAACCGCCCCCTGCTTTGTAGCTGAAACTTTTGGACTTTTAATATTATTTTATTTTGGCGAAAAAAATTCCAAAAAATTATGCTGAATGTGAGTTATAAATAAATTCTCAGGTACTACAATCGTGTGCATAAACAATGGAAAACTTGTGAATTTTAAAGGGTAATATAAACCACAAGTAAAACATAAGTGCGGAAAATAACCATGAGAAGTTCCTTGAGGTTTATCTCAGAGGTTTATCCGAGTAGACTTAACGCTTAGGGCTTAGGATCTTGGGTCTTTTTGCAAACTCGACAAATTTTGCTGTTCATAGCAGCCTAGTACCTAGGCTCTTGGAACATATTCAATTTTTTGTGTTTTTAGGTTTGCTACCGAAAATTTAAGGCTTTTTTTGTCAAAGTTTAAATTCCGAATTTTTGCACGAATTTTGCCTTGTCTCAAATATATATGACCACGATTGTAAATATATGATAGGAAAAGTCCTAAAACTTCAAGTCTTATAAGCAAATCATTCAAAAGTTATGTAAAAAAGTTTAGCAGGGTTTATCGTATTTATTGCAATTATTTACCGTATATTATACATACAGTTTATAGGATACGGAATGTGGATCCATATAAGTGAGTAGACGTCGTCGGATCGAGGTTGAAGCAACGTCAAAATGACATTAATCCGACGTCATATGTTCGTAGTGAATGTCTGGCAATTTATATTCAGATTTGAATTCGAATTTTGTACGCCTTTCATTGATTGACATATTCAAATTTAGTTTTTATATGCACTTCATTGATTGGTAGGTTTGAATTCAGTGTTTGTACGCCCATCATTGATTGACAGATTTGAATTCAGTTTTTATATGCATTTCATTGATTAGATTAAAATTTTTTTTTATTGAGATGCGTACTAACGATCATATAGTTGTATTTTTAGGTGATCTAATACATTCATCCAGGCCCCCCAGAGAGTTAGGAGTAAAAAAACGTTCCACTTTGACCACCGCATCGTGGGATTTGCATTATGCAATTCAGCTGTGGTCAGCAGTAATATGACTAATATAAATTAAAAATACGATATACATTGATATGATAATTATACACGTCTTAATTAATGCGTAGATTCAAAATAAAAATTTAATTAATAAGAAACAAAGCCCAGCTTGAAAAAACCTGTTCAAAGTCAGCAAAATAGCGTTAGAAAAACGTTCACAGAACATTGTTTTAAGGTTATTTTACTGACTTTGAACAGATTTTTGCCGGCTGGGAAGAAACTAAGGTGATCAATAGAAATACATGTGGGTACACGACGCCAGTTTCAATAGACGTCACGATATTGTTATGCCATTTGAACTGACATCATTCACCTGCAGGATGCTTGTATTTTCTTAAAATGTTAAATGGACACAATATAGTAACATAGTGTACCCATACATACGGTAGTCTGAAATTATGAGCTTGATGATGCTGAAAGATTAGTATGAATAACCGTACCGGAACTTTTAAGTTGTTCCTCGATGAGACAGTGTCTACGAAGAAGAATATTAATGATCTTGCTAATGAAAGAACCAATCAATCAAAAGTTCGTTGATATAACACTCTTCATCACAGATACTGTTTTGAATCTACAATTTGCCAAACTTGTTCAAAGTCAGCAGTAAAGACGCTAGAACAACGTTGAACGACCCACTGAGTAAATATGATCATGTTTAATGTAGCGTCGTATCTGCCAAGGTACATGGAGAGAGGGCGCTCCACCTAGATTTATTGGGTTTGTCAGCACATTCAATTGTCACTAATAATCCCTTATACGGACAGTGCATTGCCACAATAAGTCCTTATGTGGACAGCCAATTGCCATAATAAGTCCTTATGCGGATAGTCAATTGCCATAATAAGTCCTTATGCTGACAGTCAATTGCCATAAGAAGTCCTTATGCTGACAGTCAATTGCCATGATAAGTCCTTATGCTGACAGTCAATTGCCGTAATAAGTCCT
The DNA here is from genome assembly GCA_032360805.1 of Neoturris breviconis. Taxonomy (NCBI): domain Eukaryota; kingdom Metazoa; phylum Cnidaria; class Hydrozoa; order Anthoathecata; family Pandeidae; genus Neoturris; species Neoturris breviconis. The sequence goes on along the minus strand of JAULBZ010008674.1, from coordinate 862 downwards.
TATGCTGACAGTCAATTGCCATAAGAAGTCCTTATGCGGACGGTCAATTGCCATAATACTATTTAATACATGAAATAGCAATTTTTAAATGGTGCGTCCCTTAGTGGGCAAGCAATGTCTTATTATCGTCAAAAAGACGTCGTTCGACGTTGATAAGACGCCACATGCCGCTAGGGCATTATAGCTGATTTATACATGGCCTAATTCTACAAGTAATTACAAGCAACCAATGTGGATCCTGCCACATCGAAATTATACTTGCTTGGCGTCATTCTGTAAAATACACGAATGTCATTCTGTAAAATAGATGAATGTCATTGTATGCTATTTTCTGCGTGGTTTATAAATATGGCGTCATATAACTTTAAATCTAATGATTCCTATTTCTGTACTGCTCCGCAAAGTCCATAGTCACAAGACCAATATGGTAAATAAGTAAATTGATATATAAAAAACTCGCCACAATTTCGAACTTTCACTCGACCATAATCACTAGCGCAATAATGCGAGTAATAATAAATAAGTCGATCAACAATTCCATCTTTATTCAATGGATGTGTTCCTACTAGCCAACCAGGATATTTCGCACCGCAATGGTATTGACTTCCTGGACAGTAATCTTCTAAAATAATTACTGGAGAACGATTCGTATGAACGAATCTATACCATGTTACATTGCTCTGAAGGTGACGATCGCATCCAGCAGATGTTATATTTGAATTGATCGTTCCATTCTGAAATATGCGGCTATCATCCACTGTTAAAGTTTGATACACTTTACAAACTAAAATTAAAATTAGATTATCTCACCACTTCAGCAAAATGTAACATTAGGAGGGGGGGGGGGGGGGGGGGGTTAAAT
>JAULBZ010008673.1:0-10562 GCA_032360805.1 Neoturris breviconis | reverse complement strand
CGCTGCATTTAAAGCGCATCGGAGTGGAGTATCGATTCCAGTTTCTGCAGCGGGATTTTGAACCCCGACCGCACTGGAGAAAACCAAAGGTGCATACCACTACACCATCGCCGCGACGAGGATTCGAGTCCAAATCTTTGCTCAGCTATTTCTCTATTTCTCTGTTAGACTAGCAAACGTCGCTTTTTATAAAATAAAGAATTTTGTTTCATACGGCACTTATAGGTAAATAAAACAATTTATTAAAGCCTATTTACATGCATGTATAGGTAGCTAAATTATTATAGATACCGGTAAATGGATGTAATTAGGATTTTCTATTCTGTAACCAATATAAGATCCGATCATTATTCTCTATGTAAAGGTTCAAGTAGAAAAGATGAAAGAAAAAATTAAACATAAAAATATTTCCTTATATTTATTCGTTAAAGTTACAAGGTGAAAGTTCTAAAAGTACCTTTACCAAGTGAAAATATTCCGGCACTTAAGAGTCTGTCTAAGACACATATAGAATCATAGCCACACAAATTGTCGTGGCTATGATCTGGTAAACCTCATAAACCACATCAAGAAGTTTGTCATCAGAGAATAAGCTACGAAGTTACTTTAATCAATTCTCTTCTAGACTTCTTTCGTTGTTTTTTCTTCTGTCTTTTTTTTTGCTTGAAGTCATTGCTTAATCTTAATAGCTGTTGTAATTTCACTAGCTCATCAGGTGTCATCCATGTCATAGCATTCTTAGCGAAGATTGTTTTCTTAAATCGTACAGCGGTACCTTTCTTTCCTTCCCACATGCTTTACCTATAAAATAAAATGATGTTCTGAAGAAGAAAAAGAAGAAGGCGTAAGAATTAATCATTTTTATTTTGAAAGAAAGTGATCTTAGTAGGCAACGCCTACTGTGAGATTTAATAATTTTTATTGTCACAAATTAGGGGGAAATAAATAGTTATAGAAATTATATATTCTGATTAAATTAGAGGAAACATAGTAATACCGTAGCAAGAAAATCTGGATGCAAGAATAATGTATATTGTTACAGAGTTTTGATATTGAATAAATTATTAAAACAGACACAAGAAAAAACTAATATTAAATGAAAAAAGTATCGGCATTCTCTTTTTCTTTTGATTTCACCCACTCGCACTATAATTGGAGGTTTCTGAATTTTCACCCACTATAATTGGAGGTTTCTGAATTTTCACCCACTATAATTGGAGGTTTCTGAATTTTCATCGGATCAAAATTAAAAAGGGAAAAAATCGCCTCAATTAAAAGGTTTATCCAAATTCAGGTAAATACGGAACTATGGGAACTTGGGATCTGTTTCTCTAGGCATTTATCCCACCCCAGACACTTCCCTCTCATGCCGTCCCCAGCTAACATTAATTCCACATTGCTTGGTGAACATTGCATCAATTTCAACAAAATGAATCATTGTTTAGATTTTGAGTTTATGGATAATAAAAAAAGCTCTAAACAATATAATGTTTTCTATTTTATTAAACAGTCGACCAGAAGTTATTTTCTGTATTCTTTATTTTTCCCAGAGGGCAACATTTTGCCAGTCAAGTCAGCAGTAAAGACACTATAACAACTTCAAACGACTGGGTTGCTTTTAAAACCTGTTTATACTCGATTAATGTTTTTTTGCAGAGCACTTAAAGGCGGATTTTCATATATATAAACATCAATATAAACATTAATTAGTTATATGGCAAAATTTGAACATCAGAATGGTCACACGTATGATAATAGAGTTAACCAGATTTAAATATCTCGATAGTTCATAAATGGAGCAAATGTGATATTACTTATTGATAATCTAAACATTCTGATCCAAGGAACGGTTTAAATTAGCAGCCCTAGGTTTAGAGAACCTACAATCCCCTACGAAAAAGTGAAATTTGAGCAAAAATATGGAATTTGAACTGAGATAGGAAGCATCAAAATCCAATTAGCAAATCAAACAGCACGAAAATTTGAATTCGTTCCAAGAGCGTGGGTACTAGGCTGCTAGAAAGAACAGAATTTTAAAAAGTCTTAAGTCTACTCGATAAATCTCCAAAATGAATGTCTTGGGTATTCCCCCGAGGTCATTTTGATTAGTTATGTTTTACTTATGGTGTATATTGCTAGTTAAAGTTTGGAATTTATTTCATATTTTATTTGTGAGATTGTAAAGGGTTGGGCCGTACAATTTATTCTCCATCCAGATGGTTAAAGGGCTGGTCAGCCTGCTCTATGTCAGAATTACTGATTCGTAATTGGAGCGGAGCGTTAATTGAGAATTGGGCATTAGTTAGACCATTTCAAGTACCAGATATCTGCATATACAATCTATCTCTTTAATACCTCCCTCATCGATATGTAAATACATGAGTCAGGAATAAACTCGAACCACGATGTAATTGTAAGCAAGATATATTAGAAACGACTGTTAAAAATTTGTCCACTCTACAGTTTTATAAGTGTGGAAGATATAGAGTTCAAATAAGTGCCGATTCCAATAACCAGAATTCCACTGTATATAATATGAAGATAGAAAAACATGATTAAGTTGCGACGATAACGAGTATTTATTTTATGTACGCCAGAAGTAGATTGACTTTACTTAATGTTGTACTTGAGTAGCTACTTTTTATTATAGATAAATAAAGTTATTTTCGGTTGAATTCTATGAATTAGAAAATAATGCCATTTTCACATTGTGAATACATAGACGACTATGAATGAAATCTGTCGTCTTGTTACAATGTTTGTTGTTTGTTTCTTGCAAGTTTAGTTATGCTATGTAGCCAAGGGAGAACAATTGCGAATGAAAGATACACTCGTTGCTGCTTGTTGCCTGTCTGTTTTGTAGTGCATGAGAATCATCTTAGAATTATTTTCAGAAACTGATAAATTCGTTTCACTTGTAATCCAATGGGTAATAATTTGTTCAAAATTCGCAGTAAAAACGCTAAAATAACGTTAAAAACGTTACTTTAGCGCATTATACAGCGGACTTTAAACAAGATTTTGCCCACAGCGAAGATCAATCACTATGCTTTTCTGACAATACAAGTTTTTTTTTATAAGAACCTGGTTTGCAAGAAACCTTTATGTAAGATTAAGAAACATTTAGAACTACAAATATTTTCTTAATTCAAGAATAAGAAACTTTTCTCTCGTCATACGTAAATAAATTTACTAAAAAGGTACTAATGAAGTGTGTAAATTTAGCCGTTCGCAAATAAATAAAGCACTACGTTAGAGAATCAAATATTTCGATAGAAACTTTTAATTTTCAACGCTAAAGTACACACAACCATATGACACAACGAACTTTGATGAAATAAAATGTGTTCGAATTGATGTTCGAATTTAGATTGACCGTTTTAAGCCTGAAAATATTAGAAACATTTTAGGAAACTTTTAGAACTAAAAACCTCATTTTTTGGTACTAAAATAAGAAACTCTTCGTATTACACCCTTCGCCAGGTATCTTATAAATAAAAAACGTGTATTATAAGGTGCTGGCTTTATAATATTTTATAATTGTTTTCACACAAAGTGAAAATTATAGAACTGTACATTTCAATAAATAAAACTATCCAAGTGTAAACTGTCCGTTAAACCATCAATTGCATTCGCAACCTAACATAAACAACAGTCTCGAATTTAGTAAAAAAAACTTCAGCCATTACCCAAGCCTTAATTTTTTTCGCACGTCAAAATTCACGAAAAAAGTTATAGTTAATTGGCATTACACACGTGTGTTCAGTGATTCGTCTCATAAATGCCAGTATAAATTCAATATCCCAATGAATGTAGAAATAAACTGATCTAAAGATTGTCATCTAAACAAAGCAATATTGCTTCAATCGGCTCAAAATCAAATATGTTTTCAATTGCTTCATAGCCGGAACTGGTAAGTCTGGACATATAGCCATTCTTCGTGGTAAATATAAATTTGTTAGATCCTCATCAACATCGGACTCATCATGGTCTAATCTAATAGGAACCGAAATGCTTCTTTTCTTGTCAAAATTACCATTTGCATGGAAACTGTCTATATCTTCGGCATCAATGCCGTATGATTTTCGTCTCGATGTTTCATGACCCATATTATTTATCTCATCGTTTTCAAACTTTTGGTGAGACGAATTCGAGATACGCTTGAATCGCGTCAAACTCATCGATATCGAACGTTTAATTTGCTTTCGTTTGCTTACCGGCTTCACAGGAGGTTGAAGAAAATACTCTTGTTCGTGTGAATTATACAAGAAAGAAGATGCTTTGCGAGTTGAAATACTGTTGTTAATACTGCTACGACGTTCATTTTTTGGGCTCGTTCGGATATCAACAAATTCCTCAGTCTGCGAGCGTTTCAACTTAGCGAACCTCTTGGATTTTTGCACCCCTGCATTGAATTTAGAAGAGTCAAGTTTAGATATATTTTCATCAATAATGTTTAAATGAAATTGTTCTTCTTCGTACAACACTGGTTCCTTTAAAACGCTTTGTTTATTCATTTCAAGCAGTTCGCGTGTCATTCGTACGTGTTCTGCTGGACTTTTTGTCTCGCTTGCTGCTCTGCGTAATTTTCTCATACCAGTTGGTTTTATACATTCTTGTTTCGATGCAATGTTTTCTCTAAAAGTTTCCATATCATCTACATCTTCAGTTTTGCTCGAGTCAGTTGCACGGGTTTTTGATACACGATCTTTTTCCGACAATCCTTGAAGGTAGTAATCGAAATCTGTAGAGACAGATCTTATTCGTTTGGGAAATACGTTACCATTTTCACTGGTTAGTTTTGGAAATTCTCCACCATTTTGAGCTGAGAATTGTGTTCTTCGCCGAGTAACAAGTGACGTATTATTTAGAATGGCGGGTAGTTTGTAATCCATGATTAGATCTATATCATTTTCTGATATTTTTGTATTGTCTTCTTTTTTCTTTTCAATTTCACTACCATGCTGATGATTATCTTCATCCTTATCTTCATTTCCATTTGATAAGCTAACGCTATTTGAAACGCTTATGCTGTTTATAAGGCTTTTAGTATTTGTAACGTTTATAGTGTCTGTAACGGTCTTCATTTTCGTTTGAGCATGATTGAAGCGCAGTATTTCCTGGTTATTTGTATCGTATTGCTTTCGTCTATTTGGTGAAGATTGAAACGATAAATTATCGTGTGCATGATCTTGTTGTCGAGTATTTATTGTTCTGTTATTGTTTAACTTTTCTGCACACAGCATCGCTTCTACAATATTACTTGTTTTCCTAAAATGATAAATATTGAAAAAGTATTAATCGAATGAACAAAGACTTGTTCAAAGTCCGCAGTAAAGACGTTAGAACGTTAGAACAACGTGAAGATTCGTAACTACTAGTAAAAATTAATTGATTCAAACTATGAAAGTCTGATCATAAATTCTCAGTGCGCTCAGCAAACTCGTTGGAAACAGGCAGATAAAAACACTTTCAGTTATGTTTATTTATGTGAATGTTTGAAATGCATAATAGTGTTGTTTTGTTAATTTGTGAAATTTGTGAATTCTTAATCATAGTTAATAGAAAAACAAAGTAGTAGAAAATAATCACAAATAGCTAGTGTGAAACCAGATTTCAAAATTGTCGCATAAATGTAACAAAAAAAACCCTCTTCTTAGCAAAGGCAACTGCTATATTGGCAAGTTCGTTGAGAAATAACACTCTAGTAGATTATTTTCACAACTTAATAAGATGTTATTATTATTATTCCGAATATTAAACGTTGAATACGTGCCTAGCCACAAATTTGATATCCATAAGAACGTGTATGAGCGTAGCGGCTACCAACCAATCAGACACCAGGGTTTGTGTAGAAGGCAATTGGCTAGGGAATAGTAGATAAGTTAATTTATTCTAACTTCACGTTACTTTAACGTGTATTTTAGCTTTTTAGCGAGTTGACTGTTTTATACTATTGTTGATTTTCTAAAAGTTAATAAGCGGGGGGTTGGAATTAGAGCGGACGGGAGTTGGAAAAAAATCCAAAAATTTATAAGATCCCTCCCCCCCGGTTATTTGATACTGCAGTGTATGCAAATCCCCAGACCTCCTATGGAAATCAGACCATTATATATTCAGTAAACCCAACATGAGCTGATTATATCAAGAGAATATAATTTTTCTGGGAGAGGTAATAAAACATGTGCTTTACAATCAATTAATAGTAAAGTTACAGCATCTATTCGCAAAATCTATTCGCAATATGACAGGATGTGAAATTGGTGATTTTAAACAAGTTCTAGATCGATATCCGAATTATATTCCTGATGAGCCCCAAGTCCCAGGTTGCACTGCCTGCCGAACTGCTGATTTAAACAGCCTACTACACATGATACCTTCAACGTAAGTAATAAAAATAGATATTAAGCCATATTAGTTGAGGCTTGTGATTAGAAAACAACGTTCCTAAAAATTTTTGATGACTGAAATTTGAAAAAATTAAATTGCTCAGCTAACGACCCATATAAATTAGTTTCTAAGAGATCCTGCTGAACAACGACATAATCACGACATCAACTCGACGTTAATTAGACGTCACGCGCCCTGACAGCACGTAGTGTATAAACAATGTCGAAAAGAAAGGATCGGTTCTCTGGTAACGGCCTAACTAGACAAAACTGTGTAGAGTGGTTCTATTGTCAACAAGCGCAGAAATATTTTACCCACCAGGTTGGAGTAATTACCGAAAAGTTATTGTTGATATCCATTAGGTGGAAAATTTCGCGAGAAAGCCAAAAGAGGACATTCCATTGGTAGAAATTGAAATCACATTAAAAGTCTGCAGTAAAGACGCCAGAATAATGTTTAACCCAAAAAAACTTTGTTCAACCATTAGCCTAAGCACCACCCAGCGGGAAAAATATTTTGAAAAATCTCTGCTCCACAGTGAAAGTTTTCCGAAATCGATTCCACACTTAAACAGAATGTTCCGAATTGGTCAACGTTGTTCTAGCGTCTTTACTGCGAACTTTAAACAAGTTTTTGCCTACTAGGCAGTCCTTCACCATTAGGAGTAGAATAGCACTATTTTCTGTCTCATTATTTTCTAATTCACTTCGCTCAAACAAAAATAACCCTATTTATTTACTATATCTCAGAATAAACAACACAGGATTTTCGTATAGTAGAGTCATCTTAGCTATGAACCGTGACATTACAACATTTTAACCGTACTAAAAACCGTTTACGTAAAACATACAAAATCTTAACAAAAAACATTCGTCATTAAATTTAACACAACTTCTGCAAATTAAATTACGCAGTCGTAGTTAACAAATTCCTGCTTTATCGTGCTACTAATTAGATTACAAAAGTTCCGTTACAGAAGCTGATGGTTCGGAAGTTAATTGACGTGTGACTATATTTCACCCCTTTGGGAGTATTTATACTTTTACCACATGACCTTTATTTGCTTATTTATCAAATACTTGTAAGGCCTGATTTACATCAAATAAATCCGAAGAATACATGTGATCTGCTCTAACGATGTTTTATTACCATTCGCCCATGTTCTCAAATAGGGTCTGAATTTGAAGTCTTGTAATGTTCTTACGATGTTCTTAATTTTTTAGACGATTTTAAGCCTTACGTTCTTATAAGCGTTGTTCTCGTATAAAAAGCGTGGAGCGATATTCCTTAAATTTGAGTTTAAATTTGAGTATAAATTTTCTCAAGGTAATATCAGATTGTATATTTGATTTTATCGGACGTGATGACATTTGATTATATAAAAATTCTTAAAGCAGATGTACGCACGTTTTGTTTCCTCTATATATACTTCATAGCTACCTCTTTGCTGTAGTAGTACATACTAGAACAATGAGCTGATTTCCACTAGGTGAAAAATTTGCTGCGAAAGTCGAAGAAGTCATATTTCATTGGTAGAACATTGACATCATATCACGTGAGGTTAAAGGTACAAAATCACTTTTATGATTTTTTTGAAATATCTGCCTACTGAATTCCATGTGAAAGTTTATCTTGTTAACATATCCTGATTATTTTACTCCATAACGATGAATACTGGGAGAGATATAAGCGATCGAAGTTGTAAGATATTATGTATTTTCTTTGTTCGCTATGTGGCAGCCATCTTGTTTGGTCAAACATTTTCCATTTTCAGAGAAAAGAACAGATGAATTTGACACTTCCTGATGTTATTATTGGACTCTGAAATTTTCTGAGTATGATCACTGTGTGTCACTTGTCAATTTGACACAGATTTTAAAATTTTGGCCAAAAAAGGTGATTATATACCTTTAATGTTCTACCATAATGTCTTCTTTTAAATTTCGCAGCGATATTCTGACCTAGTGGATAGCAGGCTTTACACAGCCACCATGTTTTTTAAAACTAATTTTCTCCTAGAGTAAATTCCTAATAAAGGAACGCTGTTTGTTTTACACCTAATATAAAGAAATTAAGTTTGACAAAAAATATTTTCTGATTTCTGACATACTCACTAGACGAAACTAGATCGAAAATAATATAAATAAATTGTTACGTATTTTGGTCCTCAAAATAGATCAAATGGTGTCCAATTTTGAGCCAAAATTAAAATTCCACCTATAAAATTTTAGCTTAATTTTCCAGAATTTCAAAATTATTTACCCACGTGATTTTGTCGTTTTGTGAACAAAAGAGATAAGTGTATATAACTAGGAAAAACCAAATAAGGGCAATAAGAAACTAAGGTAGACATAATTATAAATACTATTTGGATATCTACTGCAGCTAGTATATAGCCTACCCTGCCGTTTGGACATTGTTACAACATTGTTACGACGACGTGCGCACTGGGTTCATCAAATAGTTATCGTGGACAATGGAATTAAAATGACGACAAACGAAATAAATATGAGTGAAAACATAATTAAGAATAAATTCAAAGTCTGCTCTACAAGTTATACCCAATCGACGAATACATGTTCAAAGTCCGCAACAAAGACACTAGAAAAACGTCGTTTGACGTTGTTCTAGCGTCTTTATTGCAGACTTTGAACAAGTTTTTGCACACTGAAATAGTCAAAGACTGATAAATTAGAAAATAACATCAACATACTCGAACAACAATCCCAGTGGGAAAAAACTTGTTTAAAGTCCGCAGTAAAGACGATATAATAACGCCGTTCGACGTTATTCCAGCGTCTTTTTTGTTGACTTTGAGTAATTCGTTGTCCACTGGGAATGGTAAAATGATTTATTAAACATTCTAAACATTCTAATGTTAATGTTCTGTATAATATAGTGCAAATTATATTGATTGAAATGTTTCGTTTTGACTACACCATTGTTAACCCTTCATTAGTATGGTGTGGACCCCCAGAATTTTAAATTTTGTTGTGAAAGTAAAACAAAAATTATTATTCAGGAGGTCATTTTCTTACATGCTTTCAAAATCTGCATCATACTTTTGTGATGTTTTTCCCCATGAATCTTCTAATACCTTCCCTTGAATTAACAAATCTCCGGGGTACACTACCACACTAACGAAGGGTTAACCTTATATCTTTGTTATTGAAAATGTGGATGAGTTTATGTTCATGGCATCTACTTAGATTTGACTCAGAGGCACATACAGGGCAATCTTGATACTGGTATACAAGTATAAGAGTCCAAAGTATTTCAGAAATCTTTATTTCCATCACTTTAAAGTATGAGTAACCTTTTGAAATGATTTTTTTTGAAAAAATTAAAAAATTAATCTAGAACGCTTAGAAAGTATATAAAAAAACGAGCAAGAGCAAAAAATCCGAAAATTTAAGTCCCAGGAAGCTATATTAGCCTGTCTTTATTATCTCATATTTATCATTCACCTAATAAAAAAGTTGAATTTTAAATGGTTTTTAAAAAGAAGTTTAAAATGTTTTTCTAAAGAGACACGTGTGTTACGCAATTTTAAATGGCTAATTATATTGTATTGTGTGAAAAAAAACTTTCAGTTTAAAGTGTATACTACTTTTATAAGCAAGAATAAATAATATATTTTATAAAAATTTGTTTATTATTATTAAAAAGCTATGTAATAAAACAGAAAACAATAGAACACTTATTGTTGGCATATTTCCTGACACGTGCAGATAGCCGGTGCTTGATGAATAGTTTAAAGGCAAAGTTATATTTGTTTAAACTGAAGTTTTTCTCTAGCAAGACATTAGGCGTTTATCAAAAAAGCTCCAAGTCGCTATAAAATTGTCGGTTGCCTTTAAAAATTTAACGCGTGAAAGAATAAAATAAAAAAAAAGTTTTCCGCACACACTTTTGGGCATTTTTGGACCAAATTTGACTGATGACGTCACAATTTTCTGAAAAAAGATTAAAATATTAAAGTTTTGAGAAATAATAATTGCAAAAAATATGAAACGCTATGACATTTAATAATGGACACTTGTCATAAGACTCGCAAAAATATTGTCTTTTTCCTCCGAAAAATACTCCTTAATATATATCAGGATATACTACATTGGAGATATTGGCGATATGTTTCGAAAGCACAGAATACTCGAGTAACAGCAGAAAGT
>JAULBZ010008672.1:0-10563 GCA_032360805.1 Neoturris breviconis | reverse complement strand
AAAACAGGCCATTCTCTCAAAAACAGGCCAAAAAACAGGAAAACAGGAAAAACACCAAAAAAACAGGAAAAAACAGGCTCTGTAGGAACCCTGTTCTTTGATGTCATTAATCAACATTATTATCTATTGGTTTAAAAAACATATCAAAATTATCCTAGAAGTGTGCATAAATATTGTAATTTTATGTTACATAGGTGCAAGACTCAAAATACCGATCGGACATCACCTGTGGAGGATTGTTTTTGAGTACTGTTTTCAGCTTCGAAAACATTTTGAGGCCTGTAGGTACAATAATAATGTATAATATTTTGTAATAAGTGTCTCATATAAGTAAGTGCCTCCATTGAAAATTAATGGATGTTGCAAAGGAAAAACAAGGAAATTATGGACAATATTATATTGAACATAGTTTGAGAAACATTTTAATTTCTTTATTAGTAAGCAAAAAAAAAAAGTCTTAAAACATGTGTAATATAAAACATGATGCATCACTGTAGTGTATATAAAAATGTGAAGGCATTTTTTAAGTCTTTAAAATGGTAGATTGTATTAATTGTTTATTTTGTATTATCTTGAATGTTCTAGATTTTTCCATGATCTGTCTATTGAAACTTCTCGTGAAACCATCTTATTCGTAAAGATTACTTTTGGAATGCATTGGGGAATATTTCCCGATGAATTCTGGCTTTATCTTGTGCCAAACACAAATTGGCATTAAAACTGTAACAAAAAGGGTTCTTTTCAAACCCCCATATTTTCCCATTTAAATAAGAAATTTAGCATGCTGTAAATATTATGGTGGTGGAAATAAATAAATAGCTGGAGGGAAAATAAATTACTTGGAAAGTGTGAAAACAAGCACAATGAACTTGAAGTACCCTGATGTTTATGAATGTTGAGCTCCTCATTAGTGACTGTTTGAAAAGATTTGAGCTAAGAAAGAATAAAATGTTGTTTTATGTTCTCCTGTGTCCAACGTTTTCATCTAAATCTAAGCATGCACCCTTTTTCAATGTAACCTTCTTTCTGATAGCATACATTTTTTCTCAGGTTGGTATGGAAACAATACTAATACTGATACCATTTTAATGACTTTTTTATTATTCCCTCAGAAAGAGGACAAAAAGAACTCCAGCGGTAGAATTCGTAAAACAGTTATTATTATTATTATTATTCAAGTAAAACTCCCTGAATAAAGAATATATCAGTGGTGAAACTGCTTCAAACGCTTATAAACGCTGAAACCGCATCCTCTTCAAACTCTTCCTACGGTACGAACAGAGTTTTGAGCGTATTTGAGCGTATTACCCCTTTTCCCGGGAGATGTCACATCATTGTGGTATTTTTTTCTATTCTCCCGAAAATTTCTAAATATCTTAAGTTTTGTTGATTGAATAAGGGCCACTCGAAAATTAAATAAGCGCCGGGTGCTTAATTTAGGCATTACGGTACAGTTAAAAACACATTGAATTAAAAAATTTTGTTATATTTTATAACTTCATCAGTTACTAAAAAGTTACAAGTTGATGCTGCTCTTTTATAGAGAAATGGAGTGATAATATCTTACATTTATAATTTTCTAAAGATATCACTTTTGTTATTATAAGAATAAGTGTTTTAAAAAATATTTTACGATACTCTGTATGGTGGAGTGCTTCCTGTATACAATCCCAAGCTTATTAACCTTAAATTGTGTCCAGAATTCACTCCTCCTTAGTTGCAATATAGAAAATAATAGATAATTAAGGAATTGTATGCAGACATAGTGATGGTAGCATTAACACCTTAATGAACTATTGGGAAAGTTAAAAGTTATTTATAAAACTAGATAATAAAAAAGATTACACAATTTAAAATAAATTAGTAAAGTTGAAAGTGTAAAAACGAACTGAGTACAATACATACAAGTTCTGAGATAAAAATATAAAATTATTCTCTGTGGTGAAGTTGCTCCTATGGACAATCTTAAGCTTTAAAGCATTAAGTTATGCTCAGACGCAACTCAATCTATACATATATAAGTTTTGGAAGAACTTTTCTAGTGTGCACTAACTATCCACCACTCAACGCAAAACATCTTCTTCCTTTTATTTGTTTTCGGCAAATACAGTTATGGCTGTCTAGTAAACAGTAAAAATAGATTTCCATTTTTCTACCCCTATGGTTCAGCGCAAATAGGACCGAGCAACGAGCCCTGTTTTAAAAAGCGTGCGAAAACAATAAGAACTTGAATAACGCAACAGGCTCGTTGTAAAGTTTATCAGTAAAAGATTATATGCTTTTCCCAAACAATGGCATTGTTCGCAGTCGTTCTTCTCTCTCTTTTCCAACCTCCTTGTTTTCAAGTAAAATATTTTCACAATCAACATGTCCCTTTGTTACAAGAAGCATTAATGATGTATTACCATGGTTGTTTACCATGTCTAAACAAGCATTGGACTCAATTATAAGTTCTATTTCATCAACCCTATTTTTACTGAGCTTTTTAGGGCTCTGAGAATCTGGGGGGGGGGGGAGCACATAACTTTTGATAGAACCATGCTGTAGTGTTGAAATTTTCCAGGAAGTTGAGTCAACCCATAATAAACCTTTTTGTATAATTATTTTTGCGATGACGTAATTACTTATGATGATGATTGTTATCAAGGAAAAACAGGTGGCGCAGAAAAAAACAATTTAGGTAATATTTTTTTTGTCTTCATAATTGGTCAGAATGTTTTTTAAGCAAAAATAATAATACGAAAGAAATCTCAATTTTTTTTACCATCTGTCAAAAAATTAGTTACTAAGGGAAAATTATCCCTAATTACCAAAAAAAATAATAAATAAATGATCCTAGATAAATTATAAGAAAAGTCCTAAAATCTCTAGTCATATAAGCCAAAGTTATGAAAAAAATATGACTTTGGGGCGGGGGCAGTAGAAATAGGGTTAACCGAAGAATTTATGCACACCCGGTAATAACCGATATCTCCTATAATGTCTTAATATTTCCTTTAGTTCTCTATCTTTCGCGAAGCCATACAATGTTTTGCCATTACGGTTTCTGATGTTTATATTAGCATTGTTTTCAAGTAAGACTTTTACACAATCGATATGTCTTTTCATTAAAGCAAGCATCAATGCTCTATCACCATGATTATTTGTTACGTCTAAATCAGCGTTGTGCTCAATTAGAATTTTTAGACATGATAAATGACCATTTTCAGCCGCACACATCAATGCTGTGTTACTGCAAATATTTCTAATATTAACATTAGCACCGTGTTCTAACAGAACCTCTACACATGATAAATGACCATAATTTGCTGAATGTATCAATGCAGTCTTCCCATTCATATCTTGTATATTAAGGACTGCATCGTGTTTAACTAAAACTGGTACGCATGGTGTATGCCCATTAATAGCTGCACACATCAATGCAGTTTTACCACATCTATTTTTTATATTAACATTAGCATTGTGCTTTAATAGAAGCTCTACACATAATGTATGCCCATGATCCGTTGCTAATGTCAATGCTGTGTCACCATCCCGATTTTTCACGTTAAGATCAGCATTGCGCTTGATTAAAACTTCTACACATGATAAATGACCTTTGGAAGCTGAAAAGATTAATGCTGTGCCACCACACTGATTCTTTATATGAATGTCAGCATTGTGCTCTATTAGAACTTCTACACATGAAAGATGACCATTACGAGCTGCACACATCAATGCCGTGAAACCATACTTATTTATTACATGAAGATCAGCGTTGTGCTTTATAAGAACTTCTAGGCATGATAGATGGCCACTATTAACTGCATACATTAACGCTGTGCCACCATACACATTTATTACATGAGGATCAGCGTTGTATTCTATTAAAACATCTACACATGATGAATGACCACTATGAGCGGCACACATCAATGCTGTATAACGATACTGATTTTGATGATTAATTTGTTTATGTCTTTTTTCTACAAGCAACAACTTTAAAGCTTCATTTTTACCTGCTTTTGCTGTTTCATGAAGCAAATTGTCATAACTATGTGGATCTTCCATGTGAACGATATCAGGTCGCTGTGTCAACATTATTTTTAAGTAATCCACATTTTCTTTGAGTCTGACAGAGGAAAGATTGTTACAAATTTAGAAATTATTTATTAAACACATAACAACAAGAGCATTTTATGTTCGTCTATTTTACCTTTCTTCACCTTATTTTAAGTTTCCCAAAATACTAACTTTCGAGACTGGGCATACTTTTGTGGGTATTTACATTTCTGTCAGACTCAAAGGACATGTCCAGGTTGAAAACACATGGACTATGTAATTCATAAAGCTATATTTTTTACCAGTTACTAAGCGCCTTCTCCCCACCCAGGGAGTTGCGCCTCCATCCCACCTTAAACATAAGCAGCCTTTACCCTATTAAACCTAGAAGCCGTGGGCACTATGTGCCCATGTTAATTTATTTTAGAACTTTTACACCAATTGCTTAAATGATCCGAAAGTATGGAACTTTTCCAATATTTTACCTAGGATCATTTTGAAAATAATTATTTTCGAAACTAAGGATAATTGTTCCTCAGGAACCAAATATTGTTTAACATGTGGTAAAAAAAAAAAAAAAAATTTCCTTTCCCTTAAAATTAAATTTTCCTTAAACTTTTGACTAAAGATTTTCATCTAAAAAGTGATGACGTAATCAAGAAAATAATTATGCTTATTTGTTAATTATGTGTTTTAGTGAGTTTCAAATTGATTTCTTCGGTGTTCGGGAATAACAACATTTGGTTTTCATTTAATTTTATTCTTGCACCAAAACATTTTCTTCGACATTAATTACAAAATTTTCAGGACAAATAAGTTTTAAACTAAGCAATTTCGGACATTTATTTTCGGATAAAATTGCCACAAGTTTTTTGTAATTTGTACAATTTTTAGTATACAAACTATCCGCAATTGTCCGTTCGAAAATAAAAACATCTGTAATTTTTTGTCCTTAACGTAGGCTGCATATACTGTACAAAAGAAAACATGCATATTATTTTTGTTGAAAGTCAGATTCACGAAAGTTCGTTATAGCAAAATATGATAAAACATTTACAACCCGAAAGTTAACTCCCATAAAATGTGATAACATGGATTAAACGCAAAGTTAGTTTCGCAATTGCAATAATTTTCTGCTCTCTACAAGACAACGCTACTGATGCCGCCCTTATATAAAATACATAAACAATAACCAACATGAAACACACGGGACATTATGACGGTAAAAGTCTCTTCTCGCAAAGGTTTCTTCCTGCAATAAGTACATTGATACAAAGACAATTTTGTTTCCGCAGAAACACTTTTGGCGGAAAACTTTGGCTAAAAAACTTCAGACAAAGTTTATTTTCCTGTTTTTACTTTCATAAAAAAAATAGAAAATTGCTTGATAAATAAATCCTAAATCGGACAAAATTAAAAAAAAAATTGGAAAGATTTTCCATGGGAACATTTTCATTGTTAATGTACTCTATTTGAATTATTTGAAGTAACCGAAATATCCATAGAATAAATATATACAAAAATATAGTTAGAAGTCGAATAAATAAGAGTATATAAAATTTTCTTGAAAACGTATGCCAATACTCTATATGAAAGGAGTATACAGTAGTGTGTCCTGTATGTTATTGCTATGATGTTGCAAACAATTCGTTCTGATCAAAAATAAAAATTATATGGTTTGAATAATACACCAGAAGAAATAGTCTAAATAGATAAATAGTCTGAATAGACACAGGAGTATACAGTAGTGTGTCGCATGTTATTGCTATGACGTTGCAAACAATTCATTCTGATCAAAAATAAAAATTATATGGCTTGAATAATACACCAGAAGAAATAGTCTGAATAGACAATTTTTTCAAATAAATGCCGCTTCCAAATACTACCACCCACCATCACATCAAATGTAGTATTTTCTTGTAAAAAATAATTTAGAAGATTGCAGCGACCACATACAATCTCAAATGCTTGTAAATGAACATCGTATTAACTCAGGTAAAATTTCTGGTATATATAAAATCAAAGTCAGATGCTTTCAGACAAAAAAAATCCGAAAGTTTTCCGTCCAAAAGTTTATTCTGGTAATGGTAATAAAGTACTGTATATAGTGTAGTTATGCTAAACTGAATTACTTATGGCAAAGAACTTTCACAGGGAATATACTTTCATGGTGTTTTTTTACCTATTAGAAGCTCAAATATTATCATTTTGACGCTGCTGTTATTGATGAATTCTTCAAGAAATGAACCTATATTAGCTACCTAACATTTCTTCTTGTGTTTTGGTTTTCCCTAACATTTCCTTAAAATTAGTACTATGGTCCTAGGCTGCATATAAAAAAGAAAGCATGCATATATTTTTGTTGATAGTCAAATTTGAAAGTTAATTCCCGTGAAGGGGATAGAATAATTATGAGCTCTAAACGCAAAAGTTAGTTCCACGAAATTGCAAAACAAAAATTGCGGTCTCTACGACACTGCAAAAGTTTCTTCCCACAAAGGTTTTTTTTCGCTATAAAGGAGAACTAACGACAGTATGGAAAGTTGATCTTAAATTGTTAATAATGATCTGAAATATCACTCTGTAAAATTTTACTTGGTTCGGCTGAAAATTGACATAGAAGATCACTCGCCCTCACCATTTAAGTAAACCTTTTATGAGTAATCCCGTTCGTTATCCATTATTTTCTGACGTCATTTCGCGAAGCAAAATATATAAACATAACCAATCACATATGAGGTCTGGCGTCGTGAGTATGATAGTGGTATGGGTATAATAATTGATGCCTAATTTTTGCTTGATTAAATGTAAACCAGGACTTATTCTATTATTCTATATCTACTTATTCTAAATTTCTCATGTGTAAAATTAGAATTTATAATTTCCGACATGACTTGAGTATGTTTCAAAGTGTTTTTAAAAGAGAAAAACTGAAAACATTATTATGAGTACTGGTGTACCTGAAGAAGCTTTTTGATAAAAACAATCTTGTGCTTGAGCAAGCATAATGGCAGTTAAAGCAGCCAAACAATTCACTGATAAATCAGGAGTTGGTAATGTTTGTAAAACAGGATAAACATTATCTTTAAGATGTGTAAAGATACCAGCAGCTTGCTGATAATATTTAGCAGCAGTTTTCAAACCATCGTCTGTCGTATGATTTTGATTAAATGCTAACTGAGACAGTAAACCTCCGATGTTGAACAAAACGCAAAATCTTTCGTAATTAGCACTGCTAATTGCTATGAAAAATAAATGGTACAAGGTAAAGTAATAGCAGTGATCACAAAATAAGAGTAAATAATCACCGCTTAAAGTTGCTCAAATATCATTCCTCCAAAGTGACTATTATTTGTTTAGATCACCGTCTTACAGGATTCTTAGCGTTATGAAGATATCCAGTGGTCAAAAACTTGTTGAAAGTCTGCTGTAAAAACACAACATTTGAAACATCTTTACTGATAACTTTCAACATGTTTTTGTCTGCTGAAGCAGTGCTTTAAACAAAAACTAATAGCCACTGCTTTGTTTGAAATAAGAGCAATAATCACTGTGGAGGAGGGATTTTGGAGCACTGCTTCAGGCTTTATAGCCTAAAGCAATGCTAAAAAATAACTCCACCACAGTGATTATTTTTATTCCGAACACTAACATTCAGCTCTATAATAAAATATCAATGATATTGTTTACTTACTAGATTTAGTGGAGCCAAATATCGATCCTTTGTCAAACGCATCATACCAGGTAAATGAAACTCTAATCTATAAGAGAAGAGAAAAAATCAATTACAGGAGAGATAAGGGTCCGAAGGATCAATGCAAATCTATGACAAAAAATAATTTGTATTCTCTCTCCTCTATACCTTCTGCTAGGTAAGTCCAATATAATGGAAACTTGGTACCCTATTAGTGCATTGTATAAGAATCATTTTGTGCTAAAACATATGAAACTTACTAGCTTATCGCACTAAAAAGTTTATCACACTCAAAAAATTCATTATATAACCATACTAAAGAGTATTGCAATATGACCAGGCTTCCACGCAAATATAGTTAACAGTGTTCGAAATAAGAGCAAATAATCACTGTGGAGAAGCGATTTTTGAGCATTGCTTCAGACTAGAAAGCCTGGAACAATGCTAAAAAATCCCTCCTCCACAGTGACTATTTATTCTTATTTCAAAATTTTTTCAAATTTTTAAAGCTTGTAATCTGATTAATTCACAGTGTTTTAAATAAGAGCAAATAATCACTGTGGAGGAGGGATTTTTGAGCATTGTTCCAGGCTTTCTAGCCTGAAGCAATGCTCAAAATCACTCTTCCACGGTGGTTATTTGTTCTTATTTCGATCATTAGTTCAAAGATTTGACTCAGTACTCTGCTTTACAGATTTTACACAGAAGATAAATTGTAACAGCATCTGTGGATGAGTGTTTTTTAGTTTTCATAGTGTTCAGCTGAAAACTATAATCAAAACATACTCCTCCACATGTGATGTCTGACAGTTATTTCCAGGCTGTAGCTGTAACATACTTGATCTTCAGCAATAGGTAATTTGGCCTCCATAGTAACAAGTTGATCATAGTATCTAGATAAAAGCAAAAAACTGAATATATATCCGTATAATTCTATCTTTATCTGAAAGTATATATTTCCAAAGAAAAATAAATTTTCTACCTGCTCATTATAATTTCAAAGTTTCTAAGAATTTTTTTTTCGAACTGTATAACATGGGGTATCATTATGTGAAAAAATCAGCAAAAATACAATCAAGAAAAAACAAATTCAATCAAGACTGTGTTGTCAATTGCTCCATTCTATATATTTACATTCAATCAAGACTGTGTTGTCAATCATTCCATATATTTACATTTGTTGCTAACCCTCAGTTTCAATGTTTACAAAAAGTTACTTCGTGTAAGTTGCACATTAAATTGCTCTCATGTAAGTTTGTCAAATAGCCTGCAGCTATGCTCAAAACTCCCTCCTCTGCAGTGATTATTTACCTTTATTTGGACCACTGAGATAATTGTACCTACCTTTGCACAACTTCTAGTGATGATTCATGTTTGTCTAGTGTTCTAACAACAGCATTACCACGCAACTGGTTTAATTCAGCAAGTGTATCTTTATTTTCGTTTAGAACTTCACCAGAGAAGGTATTTTTTATATAATTTGATAGTGGTTTGACAAAATCAACTGCTTGGGTCTTTTTAAGTGGCAATTGAATAAACGACGAATTCATCTTGTTTTTATTCTATTAAATATATATAGTGTTCAAACTAAGAGGCAAAATAAGTCATAACTACTGTACTGCAGTACCTTAAATCCACTAAATTAGCAACACTTTTTTGAAGTAGGCGCTTATCAGAGCAAATGCGTATTCAAGAGATTAACTTTTGAAGTACTTAGGGTGAACAATTATTAGAGAAAAGGTACAATATCAAAAATAACTTCTAGACTCTTAACAATGAAATAATGTTAAACAAAATGTCAATGAAGTCATCATACAAATCCTCATGATTGACATTTACTTGATGCCTCCTTTAATACTAACTTAAATTTATTTCATGTCCTTATTAAGTTGATAAGTTTCAGGTCAAATAAACAATTGGAACACCTATATTATGGTAACATTATGTCAAGTCACTGTAAAGGAAAGTAGTGAAATTTCATATCAAGGATTAACACCCAAATTTTACATGACATCAGGCATTACGCCCCCAGCGGGTCCAGGGCGCCCGGAAATTCTGCGAATCTAGCAAAATAACGGCCATAGCACTAAATTACTATTACATGAATTAAGTTTCTATTCACGTTCATAATTGTTTATTTATGCACCCACAAGTCGTAAATTTCTTCATCTATGAGCATAAGTCAGTGATATTAACACAAGATATTTCACATTTATCATCACTAACAACTATTATTTAGAAATAAACTATCTAGCAGAAAGTTATTGAAGAAAAAATCTTCGAAAACGTTAGTGCGTGGATAACGTGTTTTAAAAAAACAGCTGACATTATGAAGAAGCATGGACGAGGGAAAGTACCATATTAAGTAACGACGAGGATTTGAGGACGAAAACCTATACAACTTAAGGACGAAGAAACACGAAAGCTTCATTGGTACTTTCCCCTTCGGTACCACCTACTTATCTAATAATCATTAAACACTTTAATAGAGAATATCTGCTTAACATTCTTACATGTTTTGCTGTATAAAAGTATAAGAAATTCTCTTTTATAAACAACCAAATATCAACTTTATTGCCAAATTATGAAACAACGTTCAATCAACCCTACTAATCAATTAAAATCTTCGAATGGAAAAATACCCCGTTTTACCCCTTAAAACAGCTAAGAATACATGGTTGCTATAGGAAATATTAAATTTCCTATTATATTTGACTTTGATTTTTCAAACAACGAATGAATCTGAAAGCAGAAATGGTACCAATAAGGTTCGTTTGTTATTTATAAACAAATAGTTAACAGCAACTTAGTTCCCAGTCCGTTTTTAA
>JAULBZ010008671.1:0-10564 GCA_032360805.1 Neoturris breviconis | reverse complement strand
TTACGTTTTACTTGTGGCTTGTATTGCTTGTCGAAATTCGTAAAATGTCTTATAATTTATGCGATCGGTTGTAGGTATGCAACAAATTCCGAAAAAGAGCCATATCAAGGAGAAGAAGCGCAAAAAGCGAAAAAGCGCAGAAAAATAATTCTTAGACAAAAAAAAACTGATAAAGAAGAAACTGTTTATAAAGCCAGTGAATTTTAAAAATGTAAATTTAAGCCTTAGTGCCAACCTCGTTCCCAGGGTTTTTTTTGCCTTTTTGGAAGGCAAGAAGCCCTGGGAACGAGGTTGCCTTAGTGCATATATTTGGTTTAATACAGGAACAGTAGTTTTATGTAGTAGTGTGAAATAATAGGAACAAAATTCTGATTTTTTTTCTTGTTGGTCTATATGCTACTTGGCAGTGACTAAAGATGTATTTTATTCGCACTTTATTTTGGATTTTTCTCACGAAATTAACTCCGATATCGTTAATTCCTCTTTCTTTCGGTTAAAAAAAGGTTCTTTTTGCGAAAGAAAAACTAACGGAAAATACTTTACTTAGTTTAGTTATCCGAATGAAACACACCTTAAATTTGACCCCAAATTTTGACAATCGAATAGGGCGAAAGAGTTTTTTTGTTATCAAAATTCTATTTTACTCATATCGTAGAAAAATCTCTCTCTGGAAACTATTTGTAATTTTTTAATTGAATTAGTTCAGAGGTTTTCTCCAAACTTTTGTGCAACCTTAGGCATATTTTCAACCATCCGCCATTTTGAATGGTAGCCATGGTGACAAATAGTGAAATTTTACAACTTCTTAAAGATGAATAATGATATTGCATCAATAATTACTCGAATTATTTAACTTTTAACCTATTTTATTGAGATTTTTATTATTGAGGGGTTTTCCACCTTAAAAGTCTACTTGATAAATATAAATATCCAGCGACTCCCCGTGGTCATTTTCCTACAGTGGTTGATTTAGTCAACTTACAGACCGTTTCGTCACAAACATGCGGCCACACATTTAAACATGCATACACCTGGCCCTGTGTGTATAACTTGTGTTTATATATGCATATATCAACCTCGTTGCCAGGGCTTCTTCACTCCTCGACGTTTGCAAACAGTCCTAAGATTCTAATTCCAAAGTCTTAAATAAATCTTTAGAGACTTCTCGGCATTTATATTTTGTGGCATACATATATATATTGCTTGTCAAAATTCGCAATTTGTCTCATAATTTATAACCAAGATTGTAACATCATGAAACTTGTATCTGCACTGAACATGTACATAGCTAAATCTTCTCTATTCCCTGAACATATCACAGCTATCGTTTCCAAAACTTTAATTTGCTCGAAGATATGCTCAGTTTTGTTGCCATGAAAACTGATTTTTTTTTAGAGAAATTTGCTAGGAAAAGTGTCATACGAAAGCAGATTTATACTCGTTCTAGCAACTATAAATTGTATATTTCTAAAAATTGTTACTGCGGCAGCACATTTAATATCGAACACGCTCTTTCTTGCAAAAAAAGGTGGTTTGGTAATTGTTCGATTTTGAACGAATCCTTCAGAGACTAGCCGACGTTGAGATTCGCGAAAGAACACAGCTTGGTGTTTGGGTTGAACACCATCGCACCAAAATAGTCCATTTGACCAGTGGTCCAGAAGCCACGTGCACACGATGTTCTTTCACGAATCTGTAAACAGGAGCTGTCAAAGACATAGCTACGAGCTAAATGAAAAATAGAAGCAATACGACGAAACGCATATTGAAAGTTACTCCACTCGTAATGGTAGTGTGGAAGCAATGTCGCAAATTTTACACTAAACTTTCTTAAATTGTTGCTGACAAACCAGGTCAAAAGTACAATGTATGTAGTTACACCTTGGATCTGAAAGAAAATCTGTTTCTCAATATGAACTCGATTGAGCTATGTTTAAGTGGTAGTCGAATAATGTTTGATAATGGAGCGGCCTGGGTGTAACATAGATACAAGAAGATATGATGATCAATCGGGAAAAAAATACAATTTTAGTGTTGTGATTGGGAAGAAACCATTGTAGTGACGATCTTTTTACTCGGTCTGGGTTACAAATAACTTAGGACTCTACACCATTGGAAAGAGCTTGAAAGGTTATTTGTAAAAATGGTATAATACATTCAAATTGAATTTACCATTCTACAGATATTTTCATTTCAATATTTTAAAATTCTGCTGACTCAGCAATTTTGCAATATTTGAATCGTTAAATATATTAAAAATGGTACATCGAAATTGTAAGTATTTTACCATTTTCATAAACAACTTTTCAAGCTCTTTCCAATGGTGCATTCAATTCAAACATACAATGAAAAATTAAAATTTCAAATATTTATGACGTCATATTTTGGCCATAAAATTTTTATCATGAAGTATCTGCACATATTTGCTACTCCTGACATGAGGATGTAGTCTTCCTTTATAGCTTAGCGCAGGCTAGGATCAGCTAAGATGGTGCTGCTTCAGCAGCCGATTTCATCACGGAAAATTAGGATAATTAATATTTGTACTTAAAATCTTGTAGAAAATCGAGTGCAAATATAATTTCTCGACATTTTTTATTAATTGCATTTCTTCTTGGAATATGCGCACCCCTAAAACCTGAAAATATTAATAGGCAAATCGTGCGCTAAATCTGTGTTTTGCGGTATATTGTATATCATATTAGCCCCCTTCTCTTTAACGTCACACTCTGCAACATTTGCCAACTCCAAAATTCGATAAAAAAAAGAAAGATTTACGGTACTAAGAATTGGATGGCCGTTCTCATAAACTTACTCTTGAGAGATAAACTTGTTAATTTTGAATAATTTTCTCAACCCCTCGGAGATTAATAAGGCAGCCTATACATGAAATTTCATTTGTCCGAATTTTTTTATTATTATTTCTGTCTCAGGTCATGTCTTTGCGTTTACAGGTGACTCATTTCGGGTGCAATCTTATGCTCTTTGGGTGCGCATTCTTTAAGTGTTAATGTGCATGTTTAAGTTCGCACGTATGCATGCGCTGAACAATCATGAACGCCTATGCATCAATTAAATTAATTAAAATAATTAACACGTTTTTAAGAAATCATTTCGGGCGAACTCGCAGGGTTTTAGGTGGATTTTCAACAAGCGAATTCGCCAGCGAAATATATCTGGGCATGCGCAGTTTGTTTTGATTTTGCAAGCGAAACATTTCACTTCGGCGAAAGTAGAAATGTTTTCTACTTTCTCGTGGCGAAATATTTCGCCTGAAAAATATAACCAATGAGAATGCATTATTTTTAACACAAGACATTTAGTGTGATTATAAACAGCAAATCAAAATGGCTTATTGTATTCCTGTCAAAATTAAGCACCTTAAGATTAGCTACGTGGATATCAAATATACTTTCACGGCGAAATATTTCGCTTTAGCAAATAATTCGCCTCGTGAAAATCTGCCTTTTCGTATAGAAACCTAAAATATGAGATCAAGAACGAGTTGCTTTTAAGACATAATTCAAAACTTTATATATTCTCTTTGCAACAATTTGCTATATTACAGTAAGGTTTTTTTAAAGGAAGTTATTTGTTTCCCTCTTGAATCAACACGAGTTCTGTTCCTCAGTAATTTCATGACCAGCTCATTTTGGCGTGCGAAACCAACAACCAACCTATCTTGTTCTCGCTTGGCCAGCTATCTCACCGCACTATCGGTTTTACAACGAGTTCAAGTGACAAATCTATTAGTTTTGTGACTGTTTTTCAGATGAAGAATCCGAAGAATCCGAAGAACTGGAAGTGTTGCTTTCACGATCGGCAGCCATCTAAAAAAAAAATGAAATTGCAAATTTTAACAGTCATTTTCGAGAATTAATAAACCAGTCTTAATAAGCTCCATAAGCTGGTTAAGACGGTCCAACTGAGAGTCTCAATTCCCACGATTGACTCAACCTTCTATCCGTATAGCCGGGATTGTGATCAGGAAAATGAGTATCACAATGCTGGGTCAACAGACCAAATTGATCTGGGAGAGAGAGTGAAGTTACACGAATGAGTGGTCTTCGCATCGACCAACTAACTTACTAAGATTTAACAATAACATGTCACCAAACAAGAATGTAAAATTAAATATTTTTAAACCTTTTTATATGCCATCTCGAATAATTTCAGCGACTTTTGTTGAAGAGATTGGAATGCTTCTCTTAATTCATCTGCTGATTCTAAATCATCTTTCTTTTCGAGCTTTTCCCTCACTTTTTCCATCTCCGTCTTTAGCTCTTCAACCTACACCAGAAAAAGAAATCATATTCAAAAAAAGGTTTTTCCATCAATTTGGAAGCCTTCCATAGGCGAAAGAAGACATTCCACCGGTAAAGATTGATGTCACAGGCCACGTGACATCCATTTCTAACAATGTCTTCTTTTGGCTTTAAATTTTTCGCCTAACTAGAAGCCCTAGTGACTTGAAAAATCACACCTCACGTTTGTTTACGCACTGTGATTAATTGGGTCAATTTTGGTTGCCATCTTGAAAAATAAAATACTACAAAATATATCCAGAGAGTAAACGTAAGGAGTAATTTAACTCGATCAGTGCAAGTCTAGTTTTGTTTATGGTAAGTTAGTGTGTAAGAGGGGTGAAAAAATAATCTAGTCATTCCTCGTATGGTCTAATACGCTACTGTTTTTTTGGTCGAGTCATTTTACGGTTTTACAAATAATTACGACTCGGATTGCTCAGATTGGAGTGAAGATTTCGAAAGAAATATATGTGAGGTGATTGACACATAGTGAAATTTCGTAAAAAAGTTTAAATGAGAGTGATTTATTCTTTTAAAGTGTTCGCGAAAAATAAATCTCTCCCGGATTTGCAAAATTAAATGTTCGCGAAAAATACAATTTTCTCGACTTGCAAAAATAAATTTTTGCGAAAATCTATTTATTTTGAAATAAATGCCAGTCACTGTGGAGGAGAGATTTTTCAGAATATTTTCAGTCA
Source organism: Neoturris breviconis (assembly GCA_032360805.1). Lineage (NCBI taxonomy): Eukaryota > Metazoa > Cnidaria > Hydrozoa > Anthoathecata > Pandeidae > Neoturris > Neoturris breviconis. The sequence continues at coordinate 5,559 of JAULBZ010008671.1, read as the reverse complement.
AATTGGCCGAAAATATTCTGAAAAATCTCTCCTCCACAGGGATGACTGGTAGTTATTTCAAGCCCCCTCCCCCTCCGGGTTTAGGAGACCCTCTAAAAGCCCGGATCTTAAATTAAGGGTTAAAATTACCAAAAGGACAAACCTCTTCAGCAGGAAGTTGATCTTTGAACTCTTCCATTTTACTTTCGATATCATGAATAGCACTTTCGGCTTGATTGACAGTTTCGACCATTTCTTTCTTGACTTTGTCAGATTCAGCAAATTGCTCAGCCTGTCTCACCATGTTTTCTATATCATCTTTACTCAAACCTCCACTGGACTGGATAACAACTAAGAGAAAGTTATAAAACTGTTTTTATAATATTCAAAATAAAGGTTTCATCTATCAAGAATAATCGGGGTTAGGAAGGAATCATTACAAGTTCGTCAACAAAATATACCAGACAAAATCATTTTGGAATTTGTTTTAGGTGAGAAGAAAATTGAAGATCTCAAAATCAGAAATTTTTCTGTTGTGATTAAAAAACATCACGTATGTTGGGGGGTGGGGCAGGTGATATATTTTATTTTCTGATGAATTGTCGTAATTTCAATGATTTTCTGAGAGACCCTTTTCTAATAAAACGTCAGTCTCCCAGCTTGTGTTATAACATTTTCCTTTATCCATGGTATAACATAACTTAGCATAAAAATTGGATCCCAGCCTGAATATCTATCTGAAACAAAGAATTTTACAACCCAGGGAACATTGAACCTCTGTTCCAATAAAAAAATATGTAAAAAAATTAAAGTTTATCGATGAGCATTTTAATACGAAGTAGCAGTTGATCCTATACAAAAAGTTGATATCCCAATATTTACTTGCTTACGTAACAACATTGTTTGAAATAAGAGCAAATAACCACTGTGGAGCAGTTCTAGTGTATCGTACTAAACAGTAAATAAATCAAGCCAAAATACATACTTTGCTGTTCTTTTCCAGTTCCCTTGTCTCTAGCAGATACATTCACAATACCATTAGCATCAATATCAAAGGTAACTTCAATTTGTGGAATACCACGTGATGTAGGTGGAATACCAACCAATGAAAATTGTCCTAATTGTTTATTATCACCAGCCATTTCACGTTCACCTTGATGAACTTTGATCTCTACTTGTGTTTGTCCATCAGCTGCTGTGGAGAAAACTTGACTCTTTTTAGTGGGAATAGTAGTGTTTCTGTTGATTAGCTTAGTCATAACACCGCCGAGTGTTTCGATACCAAGAGATAACGGAGTAACATCCAGTAAGAGGATGTCTTTGACCTCACCGGCTAAAACACCACCTTGAATAGCAGCACCAATGGCAACAGCTTCATCTGGATTTACAGCTTTACTTGGCTTTCGGCCAAAGATTTCTTGGACAGTAGATTGAACCTTAAAAAATCAGTTAAATTTACCCTAGTCTCAATAATAAATTCAGTCCATTCAGCTAAACAAATAATAACAAATACATGAAAACAAGACGTTCGATGTTCAAAATAGAAACTTGTTGCAATGCAATAAATTTATTTTTGTGCAGTCCCTGTAGTGTAAAAAGTTTCTTTAGAATTTAAAATTGATCATATCACATCCTGGTCATTTGGAAAACCAAACTTCCTAACTCCACAATAGTTAATGTAAGTAAACCAAGATCGAATAATTCAGATTTCAATAAATAGATTTTATTTAAAAACGTTGAAAATTATGCATATATAGCATGACATCATATTTAAACGCACCTTTGGCATACGAGACATACCGCCAACTAATAGCACATCACCAATTTCACCTGCACTAATACCAGCATCTTTAATAGCTTTCTTACATGGTTCAATAGTTCTTTGAATTAATGAACCAACAAGCTGTTCAAATTTTGATCGTGTTAACTTTAAATTCATGTGTTTTGGTCCACTGGCATCCATGGTAAGGTATGGTAGATTGATATCAGTTTGCTGGGAAGATGAAAGCTCACATTTTGCCTTTTCTGCAGCTTCACGTAATCGTTGTAATGCCATGTTATCCTTTTTTATGTCAATACCAGTCTATAACATGAGATACTTTCATATTATCAGGTACTACAAGACATGATTTGCCCAAAACATATTTTAAGCTGACTTTACACTTATGGGAAGCGAAAAATGATCATGTGACTTTTGGCACTAGATGCCCTGTTCCTTCTCTTTTTTTAAGTTCATGTGCCATTTATGTTGCAAAATGGACGAGTGGAAGTCAACTTTAGAATGATACTGTTGCAAAATAATCATGATTACAATTTAGAACACTTGCAAATCAATATAGTTTTCACAGAAGACTAGACTGCAAACATAATGCATGCAAAAATGCTTCATTTCAAATTAAACAGAATAAATAGAATGAAATAAATAAACTTGGCCAAAATCTATGGATAATATCGTTCTCATTTATTCAGAATCATTCCTGAAAACTAAAGATAAGTAATGTGTGGATAACTGTTTGACTTTCTGAGACGGTAATAATTAAGGAATAAAATAAAATCAACAGCCGCCATTATTAATTTAAAAGGTGATGAATACACAAAAATAACAATTACAAAATATTTTTGAGCAAAACTTTCCTTGAAAGTTAAGACGCAACTCACTAATAACACAATACACTAACTTCTGTACTTGCTTGGAGAAATTTGTGTGAATAAATCTAGGACAGCAAACGATACATGACAAGCCTGACCAGACATAACCTGTGAAGGAGGGTTTTTGAATAATTTTCAGTCGCAAAGCTAAAAACTATACTCAAACACGCTCCTCCACATGGGTGATATTCTCAGGCATATTATTGGTTGGGAATCCAGTGGTCGAGTATATAATTACTATGTAGCACAGATATTGTATAGCTTAAAACTATGCTCAAAAATCACTCCACAGTGATTATATTCTCTTACTTTGACCACTGAGTACCAGGCAATATTATTATAAATCTCTTACATCCTTTTTGAATTCTCCAACAAGATAATCTAAAAGAACCATGTCAAAATCTTCTCCACCAAGATATGTATCTCCATTTGTTGATTTCACTTCAAATACGCCCTTTTGAATTTCAAGAACAGAAACATCAAATGTACCACCACCCAAGTCATATACAGCAATTCTACACAAATATATAATAAATAAAATATTTAAATATTTATGCTTTGAAATTTAGTCCATAACTTTCAGGATGGTTGAAAAGAAAGCAGCTAATTTTATGAACTCTGAATTAATGGTTCCGTTGTAGATATTACTTTTTCAAGCAAAGTGGGTTTAGAAGATGTCATACAAAGGAATCAAGATGTTACACACTAACATAGATAATCACAGTGGGAAAAAACTTGTTCAGAGTCCACAGTAAAGGCGCTAGAACAACGTTTTCAATGTTGTCCTAGCATCTTTATTGTGGACTTTGAACAAGTTTTTGCTCTCTGGGTTAATAGTTTATTTCTTAAACCAAGTGACAAAAAGATCTTTGGGAAGTACCGTGATATGATAAGTGATGCGGTGCTTATCAAAGTATCGCACTAAAGGTGTAACACTTATAAGGGGGTGGCTCTTATTCAAGGGCAACATTTACCTTACAGATAAAGAAGAACGGATATAAAACTAAGGCAAAGACCATCTAAGTTCAAAGCATATGCAAAAAATAAACGATAAAAGCAAACGTTTTTGTATACTGAATTAAGTATAAGAAAGAATTTCATTTATTACATGAATCAAATTATTGTAAAAAATATCCTATAATAAAACTTCAACTTAAATCCTAAAGAAACGTCTTTTCTAAAGTAAATTTATGTTTTCCTGTAAAGTCGGGTTTCTAATTGGAGGAATTGGCTGAACGAATGAGCACAATGAGCCTAGAAGTTCAAGCAAGTTGAACTAGCAGGAGAAGTAAAAAAGCACGCTCGTCAATCAAAATGTCAGATTTACCTATTCACTAGTGATTCGCGCGACCAACTTGAGAAGTGGAAACACAGCTTAAACAAACATATTCAAACTGAGGATGTGAAGCTTATTTGAGGGTGGCGTTTATTTGAGGCTGACGCTTATTTGAGGATGGCGTTTATTTAAGGGTGACGCTTATTTGAGGATGGCACTTTTATTCGAAGAGCAGTGCTTATTCGAGAAAATATGTTGAAATAAATGTAAACACTATCAGTGAGCTTAATCAAATTACAAATCCACCGATATAAACCCTTCTTCCCAGATACAGAGTAAAATAATCACTGCGGAGGAGTGATTATTTGTTTACCAAAGCCTGTAGCTATGCTCGCAAGTCACTCCTCCATAGTAATTATTTCCTCTTATTTCAAGCACTGCAGATATACTCTTATTTTCACCCCTGTAAACAACATACAATTTATCATCACTTCTCTCCATTCCAAAAGCCAAAGCAGCAGCAGTGGGTTCATTGATAACACGTAAAACATTTAATCCAGCAATTAGGCCAGCATCTTTTGTTGCCTATATATAAAACTTTTATATAATTGTTTGTACACTCTCAATTTTCAAATTTGTCTGGAGTTTTCCTTTAACCCTATTTGGGTCGGGTTTTGGATGGGTCAAAATGGTCCGAGGGAGGGAGGGATTTGAGTTCTCAGAATTGGCTCAATATACGGTCATGAAACTTGGTAGGGTAATACTACAACATGTAATAAATATTTTGAAATAGTTATTTTTTTGCATTCACGTCTTACTATGTTTTGTTTTTTTGAAAATTGTAATGTCAACACAAAGATAATTGCTGAAAGTTTGAAGCCTATAAGATAAATATTAAATTTTAGACTTCAGCATTACACAAGAAAATATATTCAAAAAAATATGACACCCGGGCAGAATCCGCCCCAAATGGGATTAACCTCTGGAACTCATAATATTAAACAATGAAAAAATATTGCCTTAGACACTCTAATAGAACAGGAAGCAGTTTTTTACATCCCGGACAACGAAACTTTGTAATCCTATATACTATTTCATTACCTGTCTTTGAGAATCATTAAAATATGCAGGAACAGTGACAACAGCATTTTTAACTGCAGTTCCCAAATAACTTTCTAGAATACAAAATTTGATATATAAATAAACATAATCATGCTAGCAGGAAGAATGAGAATTTATAGATAGACATAAAGCGCTCGAATAGAAAGGCGTAGGTGTCCAGTGTCTTTCAGTTTAAAAGAAAACGAACATCAAAATTATTTATTTTATTTTTTCTTTCAATTTTACTTCTAATCAATCTATTTAACCTTAATAAACGGGTATCAACATTTAAAATCGATGGTAGGGAATAGTGACCATTTGATCAAATGTAACTAGACGCATCCTATGCGTGAACAATCTCGCCGGTATTGCGTTCCTTAGCACATCAGTTGCAATTGGGTTATTATGAGAGTCGTTACGCATCTCCGTTACGAGAGCCTCTCTGGAAGGGGCTAAGCGCTCTCTCCTTTGCGTTAGTAAAGAGCTCAGAAAACTTCAAGTGAATACTAAATAAAAACCCTTTGCGGTGGAGATTCTTAGTCTTATTAATTATA
>JAULBZ010008670.1:0-10565 GCA_032360805.1 Neoturris breviconis | reverse complement strand
CGAACCTTTCGACAGCGGTTTGCCCCTGAAATTCCTGGGTGGCTAGCCCAAACTGTGTCTCGTTTTTTTCTTCCTTCATTTTTTTACAAAAAAATAAGAGATTCAGTTTTGTTTCTAGACTATCCTCAGATCGGAAATATGTGTAATAAGAACGTTACTGTGATAATTTACAGACCGCAAAGAATCTTTCAAAGAAATATGGTCTTGGTAATAACAAATTGTTGATAAAATCTTGAACGGGCAGCCTTGCAGAGTGTTTGCTTTTAGGTAGCGCTGCAGTAGCGAAAAGTTCTCCTCTTAATTTTATTGTATGGCCATTCAGGAAAGGGGACAAGAACAGGACAATTAAAGTCCCTTTTTATGGCTATTATTATAAAATATGTAACTATTTTTTATATTTCACGTATGTTTGACTGCAATGGAATTTTTATCTATAAACAGTGTTTGTAATTTCCAGCCGTTAGTTCTCCTTTAAATCATGCACACTTTTGTAGGAATTTAGAAACTACCCTAAAGTAGTTAGCTTGAGGTGTAATTTTCACGGATTTAAATTCCCATGAAAATGTGCATGATTCTTAGTCTTACTAGCATGGAAGAGGGATTTCACGGGCATTATTGGCAGTGGAACTTCAAATCTAAATTAATTTGATTAACCAGTTCCTGCAAAAGAGTTACTGAAATGCAAAGTGATAAATCTGTGAGTATTAAAATAATAATCAGTAGTAAAATACAGGCTGCAAAATAGGAATCACAGATTGAAACAAGTTACCGAAACATTTAAATGACGATAGTCTCCAAGTATCATTCAACGAATGTTGTTGCATTTGGCTTACTAATCATGTAATAATTATTTCTTATTTTAGTATTTGTATCTTGAAAAAAATAACCTCGAAAGTCTACCAGAATGCTTTGCAGAAAATTTTCCGCAACTCACATGGCTTGATATCAGACATAATAAGTTGAAAAGTTTACCTGAAAATATCTCATTGTTAACGTAAGGATTTTTTTTAAAATTAAATATTTCATTTTGTACAAATAAATTTATCACTAGTAATTGTAATAGCATTTGTGCCACAAAATGCTGTAACATTCAAGTAAACTAGGCTCAAAATTACTATAAGACATCTCCTGTGGAGCAGCGTTTTCTATAGGCATATAGCACTTTGAGATCAGGCTCAATATGCTTAGTTACAGTGTTCATGCTCAAGATATACGTAATGGTTATTTTGTGAAAGTATGGGCTCAAATATAAAACTGGGGCAAAAGCATTTTTATGGGGCTATATCTTAAAAACATGAACTTTAGGCAAATTGCAATTTTTGAGGATTTTTAAATCAGCTAGTTAGGCCGTGATAAAATGAGCTTGCTTTTTGTACCGCACGTATATAACAAATTTTTCAACTTTTTGCCGCATGGAGCTATTTTTCTAACTTTTCTTTAACTTCTAATTGAAGTGTACATGTGATAGTATATAAAAAACATCAGATCTATACAATTAATTAACCTCATATATATCATATGTATGTATTACTGAAACCACTCATAGATTGTTTATTAGCCACATTATCATACGTACGTATCACTGAAATCGATTGTAGATTGTTAATTAGCCTCATATATCGTATGATCGTAATGATTTTATGTTGAGGGTGGAGTGACAGTTGCATAAATTGTGACTTTCTGATATTCTAAACAATGAAAAGATGTTATAACCTATATATGTCACCACCTTCTTGTGACTAAATGACTAAGTGTATGGAAATATATATATCCTTAATTACATGTAATTGCCATTTATTTATGAGTGAGTATATTTCAAAGTATCAATTTGGTATGTTGCAAATTTTTTAAAATATGTTGTGCTTTATTAATACTAGAAATATGAAAAACTTATTGTTGGAAGGAAATAGCATTACAAAATTACCATTACAACTAGGTATGTAAATTATATTTTATTTTACATTTTGGAAACTTTACGTTGTTTCAATATTATGGACACTCACTCATCTACAGACATATGATACATATATATATATACAATTTGTCTCTATTAATAATACTTACTTTTTAGTGGCTAAAAACATGTTCAAACTCCACAGTAAAGATCCTAGAACAAAATTGAATGATGTTGTTCTAGCGTCTTACTGCATATTTTGATTTTTCATTTGGTTTTTAGCTCACCAAACAAAGTTAATATATTATTACAATCCTTTTGTTTTCAGTGGTTCTAGATACATTAAGGAAAAAAGGTTTTGTGTGAATTTAATTTTGCGGATGGAAAAAAAAGGTATATTTCGTGGGAATTATTTTAAGCAAAATCTTCGCGAGAATTAAACATCATGAATAGGGTGGGTGATAGCAAATTGTTAAGAAAAGAAACTTGAAAACAGGTATAATTTAGAGATAAGAAATTCAAATTTTTCTGAATTTGTCTCTACAAAATTATAACATTGTAAAGGACCCTATGGCTCGTTTTTTCACTTAAGGCTATATTTTCTTTTATTGTTTCTCCCTCTCAAGGTGGAGACCACTACTAGGAGAAATGTACTTTTTTATCCTCTCCAGATCTTAATCTTTCTCAAACTTAATCTTTCTCAAAGATGGGTGATACAACCCTCAGCTATTGACCTCAAAACATGGCACCACTATACAGTGGAACAGGTAGGTGACAGTACTTCCAGGGATGCAGCTCAAAATTTCCAGATCATAAGCACCACCGCTTAACCACTGCACCACTACTGCACAAATAAATAATACCGCAGGTATTGGATTTTGCACATGAGAGTTCTTGGTAATTTTTACGCCGATTTGATTCTTCGCATTTTAAAAAATCTGCGAAAATCCATGAATTGTTCTTCCGTTAAGAGCATGTTTTACAATCGATTATCAAAATATTTGAAAAATGGTTTGAATTTTATATTTTAAAGCAGAGCGTAATCCTTGTTATTACAGGCAAACTATCTCTATTATCTGGTTTAAATTTGGCTGATAATCCATTAGATTTCCCTCCGAAAGATATTATCAAATCTGGCACTAAGGTAGATATCTTTTGTTAATAGTTATAATTGGAAACTGAACTGTTACCTTGTTTAGTTTACCAAAGTTTAGTTCCAAATGTATATTTTTTACAAATATAAACTAGGTGTAATGTCAACAAACTTCAACAAGATCGTTGACTTTATAGATTTTATGTAGTTCCTATGTACATTCTTCGTAAATGTTATTTTTGAACAGTAGTCCCTTGGAAAGAGAAGAAAGAAGTTAAATATTGTATTGATGCTTTGGTTAATCAAACCTAATACATTCTGGTAATGAGAGAAGGGACCAGTTTAATCAATGCTTAGGAACCATTTCCAAAATTAATTTCAAAAAGCAGATGTTTTAGCAGTCAAAATCTATAAATTTGAGAAAAATTAATCTACGAAGTTGAGTGTTATGTCAATGAGCTTGCAATTGATTGGTTTCTTTAGTACAAATAAACCAATCAATTACAAGATTGTTGATTTCCTTGGTGCATTACATATTATCCAGTAAGCATTTTACTGTTTTCATATTTTTACTATATTAATTATTGTATTATTCTATCAGTGTTGCAGGAATTTAACGATAATCGAATATTCTTATTTAGGAAATATTGAAATTTTTGTGTGAACAAATGGCAATTGAAGAAAGATTTGGAAATTTAGATATCAAAGGTATATGTATTTAATCTTGCAACAATCCAAATGACATTTCCTTCCTTTTCTGTTTTTACAAATCTATGTTGTATTATGAAAATATCAAATAAACTTTCACATAAACATGGAGAATGATAAGAAATTTGGTTTCATAGTCAACCTTAAAAGTCTTAATTTCCGCGAGTCTTAAATTTCGCGAATTTCGCGATTTTTGAAAAAATTCGCAAAATTAAAAACTCACAAAAATTTTCGAAAAACACTAATTTCAAAAAAAAATTCATAATAGTACAGTATTTATTATAAGGAAGTTCCTTCAGTGTAACTTTTGGAAAAATTGATGAACGATTTCAGGTAAATAAAAAAATAATTTTTTTAGTACAGTCAATTTAAATAAACTGTCGAGTTGGATTTGGACGAAAATGCACTCACTTTATTTGAATAGAATATCCCTTGAATCATGTTGTTTTTATTTGCGCAAAATATCCTTTTCCAAACCCTAGTGTCTTGAGTAAAATATTTCTATTTTGGAACGATTCGCGAAATTAAAAACCCGCAAAATTTCTCGAAAATTCTGAATTCGCAAAATACCCTTAAAAGTGTTTTTTTTTGGCCTTCGCGAAATTAAAAACCCGCAAAAATTAAGACTTTTAAGGTACTCTATGTTTCTTACCATGCATCATAAAGCATACATTATTTTCATGGATGCATAAAGTGAAATAAAAAATCTGAAGAGAGTACTGAGTCGATGATCTTGCAATGGATTGGTATTTTCCTACTGAAGAAACCAATCCATTGCAAGTTCATTGACCTAACACACTTCTACACAGTAGTACTAATAGAACGATAACAATAAGGCCTGTACAGGGGATACTCAAAAAAGGGTAGGCACTCATTTAACGTTCTCTCTCCTACTAGTGTCTGCAGACAAAAAGTAATAACAAATAACAGCAACTAATGGCACTGTGCCCAAAGTGCTGACAATTGTTGTATTGGTGACAGGAGTGTCATGCTATTCTTATATACCATATTCCAGAAGTACCATCATCTTAAAAATTGGTACCTTCATTTAAAGGAAGTTCGTTGGACTCTCAGAAGATTTTTTCATTTTGTCCAACATATGGACCAAGTATCAAGCAAAAAGGAACTGAATTGTCTTAAATAGTGCTAACATCTTGAAATTTGGTGTCAGCATTCTAGGCATTCTATTTAAGAGAGCTAACCGAGTATCATTGAAAAAGGTGGAGACTTTTCAATATTTTCAAAAATTTGATATGCAAGGTTTTGACCACATTCATGTTATTTTTTATGAGGTTTTGACTACATTCAAATATTTTCATTTAAAATATTTTAGAAACTCAATATTGGTAACATTAATAGCCATTAGCTATTCCCAAAAGAAGTTTGGATCTTTCAATAATATAAAAATCAAAATATTATGTTTTAAACATTTTTAAAAGACATGGTGTTCTCAAAAAAGAATTTGCATAGAGTATGGATTAAAGCTGTCGCGATATAGAAAATTAAATATCGATATCAATAACTGAACTATCGATATAATCGCGATATTGTAAGGGTAACAATGCTACGTTGGATATCACGATATATTGATATGAAATAACAATAATTCAAATTTTTCAAATTGAAAATTTAATGTTGATTGAGGATTGTTTTTTTTCCTGCCTAAAATAAATTCTGTATCTTTTTAAGGGATTAGAGCGTACCGATTTTGAAGAATATGCCCATGTCAAATTGGTCGCATATTTTTATCAATAATTGTTCTCCTTTTAAAATTTTATACACTTCATTTTCTCAGTATTTTATTTCATCAAAAGCTCTAGTGCATATATTTAAACAAAGAACTTGTGCTTTCTATGAAACTGACAAAAATCGTTTTATGTATAGGACAAGCTTTCTAACTTTGCTCTCTTACTGTAAGTTTGTATGTTTTCGTTTGAGTTTTGCTAGGTAGGTAATGTTTGATGAAAAATGAGAGTGTGATATTCATGCTATTTCATGTAGATCATTCATTGATATCAACTTCTTGTTGTCCAGCTGACAAAACCTGTTCAAAGTGCTCAAAAAAACTTTCATATGAATGGGGTTTTTTTGCTGACTTTGAACTAGTCAACAAGTAACATATTAGTGCATGAAGATTATTGATATCGTTGAGGGTTGTTCATATCGATATATTGATAGAATTGATTCTTGAAATATCATATCGTCATTTATCATCCCACTTCTAATCGATATTATCCTGATATTGTCCATATTGCGACAGCTTTAGCATGGATATAGAATACATGTATTGTATCTGCAAAAACTTATTATACATGCTACATACTATACTATACTACTCCTTCATGGAATATTTACTTGTTTATTTGCACATCACTTGGTTTCTTCAAGACCGTGTTATTATTATTTGTTTTCTATAGAAAGGGATCATCTTATTGATTCTTATTATGCTGAAGAAAATGTTATAGAAAAGAATCAACAGCAACAAGATGCTGCTTCATATGATGAAAATGGTACGTTCTTCTATCTGTTTTGATCTATCTGTCGGCCAAAAAAAAGAAGCAGTTCATATATAGGATAGTTTTGTAATATATCATATTATGGAACATGTAAAATTGTATTGAGTCTGGAAACGACTTTGTAAATAAACAAGTAAAATCACTAAACAAAAAATTATCACCCAGAGTTATGTCCTTCAATAATTAACATACTAGGCATAGTGGTTGTAACTTGGAATCGAAAAGATATTTACCCTTTTTATGTAAAATAAACTATAGTTCATATTTATAATGTTTGTGCACAACATATTTTTCTGCAAGATTTGTGAAAATTTTCATGAATTTATCTTAGGGACCAGCTCAAAATTTTACTCCAAAACCAACTTTTTTTTAGTAACTACAATTGCCAAACTCCAACAAAAACTAGCCTGTACAGAAGTTTGTTAGCTCAACGAGCTTGTAATGGATTAGTTTCTTTGTTACGAAGAAACCAATCAATTGCAAGATCATTGACTCAGTACTCTCTGTAGATTTATTTTTGAGACGGTTCATAACAAATATAATTGGTTCTATTTCCTTTTTATTTATCAATCATCATTGTTTGAAATAAGTACAAATGATCACTGTGGAGGAGTGATTTTTGAGCATTGTTTCAGGCTACAAAGGCTGAAACAATGCTAAAAAATCTCTCTGCCACAGTGAGTGTTTGTTTATATTTCGAATACTGAATCATCATTATATATCAGGGTTTTTCAGGTCTTTTATGCCACTATTATAAGGAGGCACTAGGTCGATCTTAAAAGTGGAGTTATGAATTTGGTCTTTAAAAAACAACCAAGAGAAAACCATGTTTATACATGAATCGTTCATAGTTGTTTTGTGATTTACTCCGAGAGTTTTTAAAAGTATCAGAAAATAAAATAAGCTTTTTACCACAAGCAGTTTGTTATGATATTTTGAACCATGACTTTGAAATCATGTAGTATCAGCAGAAGGACCATCTTAAACTTTCTTTCCAAAGCCAACTTTTTTGGTTGGTTAAATCAACTAAAATTGACAAAATTCAACAAAAGTAAATCTGTGCAGAAGTGTGTTAGGCCAATGAGCTTGCAATCCATTGCAAGATCATTTACTTAGTACTCTCCTCAGTAGATTTTGTTTTTGAAACGGTTCCTAAAGAAGATGCTTATAATAACATATTAGTTCTTTCGACTTTTTGATCTTTGACTCTGTGATCACACAGTCAATTTATTGCTTGTAAAATGATAAAACCTCAAAAGTGCAAAGAATGCATAGTTTAATCAACTATTAAATAATTCATATATGTAATCAGCTTTTATTAATCTGTTTGAGAGAGTGTGACCCAGCTTTTTCATTTGCATGTAGGAGAATTAGCAGCCGATATTACTGCACTCTCTGATCCGGTAGTTGTGACAAATGAACCCCAGCATGTAGAGAAACTTCACAAAGTTAAACCAGTCATTGTACCAAAGAGATCTTCTCAAACATTTCTTCCACTATCTAAAGATATATCCAAATCTAAAATTCGAAAAGAGACTCCAAAGGTTGAAACAGACATTCAGTTAGTGAAGGAAAGTGTAAGCAGCATTCTTACAGTTAAACAAAAGAAAACATCACCAACAAAAAATAAAAAAGTAAAAAGTAAGAAAAGTATTGATAAATCTACAAATGATAATAATGCTCTACTTGATATTTTTCGAAATACTGCAAAGTCTATTGACGATATGAGTAAGAATATTAGTTCTGATAATACTAGTAAGAGCAATGACTCATTTAAAGATATTATGCCAACAATAAGCTCTATTTGCACACCATTAAATAGAAATAGTATTCCTGAGGATAAAGTTAACTTGACAACATTGAAAGTTGGAGATATGGTTGCTTTGAAAGTCGATTCTGAACATTACGTTCCTGGTAAACCATGCATTGCAAAAGTTGAAAAATTATGCAGCAAAACTGATGATCTATTGGTTCATTTCTACAGTGGTTCATATGATGCCAATTGGTGGCCCATGATGATTCGATCTAGTGGCTATATTCGTACTGTTGATTTAAATTCAGTCGTGCATATATTCCAACTTAATGAAGAGGATTTTATGTCTGATGATGTCATCGAAATTATTAAAAGAAAATCTAAGAAATGTTTTTAGATGCTTGTCTACTAATTTATTTCACATGCTAGAGCTTGATTTAACATCACATGTAAGGGACCATCTCAAAAGTTTGCTCCAAAACCAACTTTTCTGCTAGAGTTCAATCAACTAAAATTGACAAAATTCAACAAAAGCGAATTTGTATAGAAAGGTTTTATGTCAATGAGTTTGTTACGAAGAAACCAATCTATTGCAAGATCATTGGCTTAGGGCTCTCCTCTGTAGATTTTATTTTTGAGACGGTGCCTAAACTGATGTTAATACTAATGCCAACGAAAGTCAAAGAATTCAACATTTCTGATTGTATTAACTATTTGTTCTTATTTTTGAGGACCTGCGAGACTCATACCTGAGAATCTAACAAGTGAATGAACTAAACAAGCAAAGGTCTATATGGTATGTAGGCTACTTACATCCATGTTTCTTTCTTTTTTGCAAGACTAGGGATAGAAATAATTACATAGTTTTCTACTTCAGAAAATTTTCCATGGATGATTGATGTCAATTTCTACTAATGAAATGTCTGTAATTTCTTTTTACACATGTGCATTTTCTATTCCATATTTGTTCCACAGAAAATGTTCTGAAGTGGAAAACGGCCTTCTTAACTATTTGTTAAAAGTGTGGTTTCTTTTTTTAATAAGTATAGAATACAATGCAGTACAATCCATTAGACAAAACTTGTTCAAAATCTGCAGTAAAGATACTATAGCTGAATTTGAACAAGATTGTGACCACTGTGAATGGCTATGACTGTTGTCTATTAGATTTAGTTTTTCTGTAATCAAGATTTTCAATCGGTGTGGGTATAATTATTTAATTACTATAATAAAAAAACGAAATTATTACTTCTTATAATTTATTATAATTTATACGGTTTTGTTTTAGGTACTCGTGAATTAGTTGTACTGTATTTTATATTTATTTTTATTGTTTGTTTTATTTATTAGAATTTTTAGTCTTCAGTTAGTTGTTATTTATGTATTTTATACTGTATTTTTTCTAAAGATTTTGTAAACTTTACTTTAGTAAGATACACCAATTTGAAAACTGTTCTTGCTTTCATATTTTGTACTATTTGTACAGTGATCGAAATAAAAGCATTACTGGAGGAGTGATTTTTGTGCAATGCTTTAGGCTCCAAAGTCTGAAATTATGCTTAAAATACCCTCCTCCACAATTACTTACTCTTATTTTGACCACTGTTGTGCCTATATTTTTGGAGAAAAATACTCATTCTTCACAGGTTGATTACTCAAAAGTAAAATCTACAGATGAGTGTATGGAGTCAATGATCTTGCAATGGATTGCCGTTACAAGTTCGTTGACCTAACACACTTCTGTATAGATTCATTTTTGTTGAATTTTGTCATTTTCGGTTGATTTAACCTACCAAAAAGTTGGTTTGGAGCGAAATTTTGGAGATGGTCTCTAAGCATGTCGCACAATCAATTTGTTCAAGTTGAAGTTAACTGTTTGGAATCATTTATAACAAAATACTTCATAAAGAAAAGCATGAACTGTATATTTCTGAAGTTTAAATAACTACCGGTTGTCACTCTAGGGGAGAGATTTTTCAGAATATTATCAACTAATTGACTGACAATTTTCTGAAAAATCTCTCCTCCTCAGTGATGACCCGCAGATATATTAACCCCTGTCAAAAAATAATGCAATTGGTTTTTCAGTTGTGTTTTTCTTTATAAAGAAATACCATATACTACAATAGATAAAACCCTTCCATACATAAGCCTATTGTTTCATGATTTTATTGTTCAATGGGCCAAAAGGTTATACGAACATAGATAAGCTCTAGGCTTATCTATAGTAGCCTTTACATGGACCCTTAAATGAGTTTCACTCTAAAAGATCTGATTGTTTAAGATCCATTTCATTTAGGGGTCCCATGTAAAGGCTGTCTATGACAGTTTGTGGTATATTTAATGAACAATAAATATAATAATAATGGGGAAATAATTAATTGAACATCTACACTTTCAATACATTTTTAAGATTGTAAGATTCTTATTCATTTTGATCATTATCAAAGTTTTGCATCAGTACATAGACCTGTACTATTGTTTGCTGGTGCATTATGATATTTCATCGTTTCTAACAGTAATAGAATGGGTGCACGGTAGACATCCATATGGCGAAAGGCGGTTATCGTTAGAAGAACAGAGACTCACTGCTGCACAGTA
>JAULBZ010008669.1:0-10565 GCA_032360805.1 Neoturris breviconis | reverse complement strand
TTTGCTTTAACTGGTGAAGGTCTTTCTAAGCTCTATTCAATGATGAAATTTACCCAAGTGCAAATGTTCTGTAAAACGGATCTAAAAATATTTCACGTGGTAACAACAGAAGAAAAGTATTCCGGTTATAGCATAATCGATTTTGTTACGGGGAAGACAAATTCATGTCCAAGACCAGCATGTAAATTCATAGATATTCTTAATGACGATAACTCGTATCTATCAGCAAATTGTGGCGGTTGGGGGAGATATAGCAATGCTGAAATTAGCTATTGTGTCAATCTCATATCACAAGTCAAAGTTGATATTCGATTATATCATCTTTTAGTATACCGGCATAACGTAGCTAGTATAAGCTTTTTGGAAAAAAGATGTGATTCACAAGATGAAAGTAAAAGCAAATTTAATTATTTTGTTCGATGAGGACTACGATATGTTATACATAAAAACAGAAATAACATTGAGAAATCAAGTTCTCATCCAAGACTTGTGTTTACTATCCAGCTTCGTGTAATATAATTTTTATCTGTCCAACATCAAGTTCAAAATGTAATGTTAGAAGTGATGGATAAAACATTATAATCGTTTGTAGTGACTTCTAGATTTTAATACTTTATGAGATAGAATGCAATTTATTTACTGGAGATTTATTAACGCTATTCATGTTTTGGGGGGGGGGACTTGCACTTTTTAATCTCTGCATTTAAATATCAGAGTCATTGGGGAAAAGTAGGAAATTTTAAGATATGGGAAAGTTTAAATGAAAGATTGTTGGGAATTATGATAGATAAAGATCCTAAGTTTAATTTTCACATATTAAACATTTGTATGAAGGCTATTAGAAAACTCACAGCATTAGGGAGAATAAGCAAGTAAATCCCTTTGAATAAACGAAGAATTCTATTTAAAGTATTCCTAAAATCACAATTTGTTTATTGTCCTTTAGTGTGGATGTTTCATGATAGGAGTCTAAATAATAAATTAATCGTCTCCATGAAAGAGAATTAGGAATAGTTTAGGAGCCATCTCCAAAATTCGTTAGCAACAGCAGATATCTTAGCAGCTTTAAAAAAGGAAAATTTAATAATATCGAGAAAAATTAATCTATAATAAAGAGTGTTAAGTCAATAAGTTTGCAATTGATTGCTTTCTTCGGGACGAAGAAACCAATCAATTGCAAGATCATTGATTCAGCACTCTTCTCCTGGTAACAAATTTTGGAGATAATCCCTAACCTGATGTAGGGTTTACTTGGTTGATTTTAAAAGGATAGCCATCAGGTGCTGACATTGTAAAATTTTCATCATCATTTTGTTCATAAGGGTAAGATTCTTTCTTTGCATCGGAAAGCATGTTTGTCGAATTTATTGTTAAACCCTAAAATAGGAACAAAACTTGTATTAAAGATAATTATCTAGCATAGGTTGATACCATGCATTTTTGGTCCATTGTAGCAAAAACGCAATCTAGACTCTTTTTGCTTGATACTCAGTCCCGAGTAGACGAAATCGAAATACTTTTGGCAAATCCTTATGCAATATTGTCTCAAATGCAGGTAACAAATTTCACAATAAGAACTGCCACCACCAAATTACTATCAAAATGATAGTAATAAGTGATAGTAATACCCTATCCAAAATTCGTTTGCAGGTTCAAAACAACAACAAATTACGTTGTTGCCATTATCACTGATTTGTCAGAGAACTAATACACGACATGCATCCAACTTTTTGAGAAAAAAAAAAATTCTTATCTTTAATCAGGCAAATATTTGTAGTATTAAAAGTTTCTTATATACTGGTTTCTTAAAAAATATAAGCATGTATTTCTGTAGATCTAAAGATACTAAATACTAAAATAAAACTATACAGGAGAGTGTTATGTCAATGAACTTGCAGTTGATTGGTTTGTTCAGTACAAAGAAACCCATCAACTGCAAGATCGTTGATTAAGTACTCTTCTTTGTAAATTTTATACTTGTCAGGTCTCTGAATTCATGTCGATATCCCCCACCCCCCTCGTGGAGGTGCAAATTAGCCTCCAAAGATGCTCCTCTACATGGAATGCTGTCATGAATTCAGAGGCCTTTTTGTGCTCATCCCTTACCAGAAAATCATTTCCCAATTTATATTCTTTTATTCCATAGTTGTATGTGAGCTCAATGACAAAGTGATCATCCTCTTCACCATACCCGATCATCGTTTTACTCCATTTTCCATCATATGGTCTATAATCATGTTAAAAATGAGTCAAGTCTATTTATAATTTATAACTTTTATTTACTTATGTCTATAAGAACCATTTGACATCTCCCAAAGTTGGCTGAAGGTCTAAATACTCTTTACTATTTTCATAACCTTTTTCTTTGATATACATACAGTATAAGTTTTCAAATATTTAGTATATTGCTACCAACTAACATTCTTTCCAGAATTTTTTGATGCATTTACTCCATAATGTTTATCAGCTGCTACTTGAGAAATTGCTATATTTTGTACTCACCCATTACAAGCGGCTTCGCACCCTTTTTCAAATTCTTCATGACGCAAGACCTAAGGAATAAAAATTCACTAAAAGATTCGGTTTTCAATTTCAGTAATAAAGAAAAACAAATTTATTTTATGCAAGTGTAAATATAACTGCCAGACATCACCTGTAGAGGAGTGCTTTTTGATTATAGCTTCAGGCTCTACAGCTTGATACTTAATTCAAATATCCCTCCTCCACAGCGATTATTTGCTCTTATTTTAAGCATTGGAAACCCTCAAAAACTTGACTGGCATTAAGGAAGATGTTAAAAAAACATTCATTCTATAACCACAAACCTAGTAACAGAATAACCGCTACGTCTACCCAGAGTAATAACAAAATATTAAAACTTAGCACTATATAGTTTTAGCAGACAATAAAACAAGTACTGTAGTATTTCCTCGTTTTAGTGCCATGGGCATTTTTTAAAAGAGACAGTTTTAGAGGGGATGCTAAATCAAGGGGACGATTATGCGAGGGAGGGAGGGACTTATTTAAAAATGCATATGAAAAATTGAGGGGACACTTATATAAACTTGTGCATAAAATTATAAATAGAAAGAGACCAAATATATATATATACATGTTCGAATTGAGAGTAAAATGGGAGCAAATAATCACGGCAGAGGAGGAATTTTTGCGCATTGCTCCAGGCTTATATCTTACTATTTTTTCCCTATATTCGTACGTTCTATATTCCAACTATAATATTCACCTTTTTAGTTTATATCTTATTTGTTTACTATTATTATTAAGGTTAAGAGGCGCTTATTTAAAATAATATTCTTCTTTAGGAGGGGGTGGGGATGGGGCACTAAAACAACCAAAGAATATGGCACACAATGAAAACTAAAAACTTGTAATTTCATTGGTTTTATTGCTATAAAGAAACCAATCAAATTACAATACCACTAACATTTTACTCTTCTCCACAGATACTTGCTACACTTACTGACTGTAAAAAATAAATACCTTCATTCCCAGCACATTTCTGTAAAAGTTTATTGTAGATTTTCGATTTGCTATCTTGAAAACAAAATGTAACGCTCTTCTGGTTGACATATTTACTCTAGATATATATATAATAGCATAAAATTCATAAAGGTGGGGGGGTTTAGCCAGTTTTTTTAAATAACCTTTCTGGTGTAAACGCTAAAGTCTTGAAACTTTATGACCTTTAGTATAACCCTAATTTGTAGATTTTTGGAAATTTTCATAGCCATATCATGTGATCTTCAAAAAATAATAATCATTTCTCAAAACCAACTTTCAAATTGCCTATTAAAGTGAAAAAGCTTGAAATGTTAATAACTCATTCAATTGTTTTGGTAAACAAACTAGATTTGACCAAATTCAACAAAAATAAAACTATACAAAAAGGTGTATTGTCAATGAGCTTGCAATAGATTATTTCATTCAGTAGGAAGCATCTCAAAAGTACTGTCCTCTGTAGATATTATTTCTAAGATGCTCCCTTTAAATTGCATCATTATCTGATATTATAACTTTGATGTCACATTGTGTTGATCACATTTGGTGACGTCACAAGAGATATTTTTATATTTCATTAGTTTCATTATTAGTGTCGGCATTGTGGTAGGCATACACGTTGCGGTGAACCAACTCGTTCCCAGGTGTGTAGCATGGACTAAGGGACTTTTACTGGAAGTGGGATCCCGGGAACGAGGACTGTGGAGCAGTGATTTTCGAACATTGACTCATGCCGGCTAGCCTGAAGCAATGCTCAGAATTCCTATATGAACATGGGGAACCTGTTCAAAGTCTGCAGTCAAGACACCAAAACATGGGATGTGACTCTAGTACCCCCACTACAAACTCGTGTGTTATCGGATGCCTGTATTGGCATGGTGATAGGTAAGCACGTGGTGATGAACAAACTTGCTTGCAGGTTGTATGAACAGGGTGGGACTGATCCTGTGGGTGGGAACCTGGGAACAAGTTTTTCAGCGATACCTAAAACCGTGGGTGGGGAAGTGTTTGAAATAAGGACAGATGACTGTGGAGGAGTGATGATCATAAAATTTAAATGTTCAAGTTTTTGTTCTTTCTCTTTCATGTAAATAGTTCATTTTAATTCTATTATCGTCAATGACGTCAGAGAAAAGGCTTCTGAATTAATCTCATATTTCAAGTGCAAAACATTTTATTATGTATTTATAGTGTTATGACGTACATAGTTAAGAAAAAAATATTTGCACTAGACTAATTTGATAGTGCTGATTCCAAATTTTTCATATTTATTTTTGAGTGGACCACTCTTGTAAGTGGAAAATCCTTTGCTACTCATTAATTCGTTGTTTTGACATCACTTGTGTTTGGGATATGTTTGTAGCATAAAACTTAGTCAAGTATACTTGAAATCATAAAGTAAATGTCTCTACCAAGCTTGGTCACAGGGCAAATCCGTTTTCTGATTTTATCGGATTTTTGGATGAAAATTTTGTTATTTTGCAGCGTTTTCACTGAAAGCTCGGAAACTGTTTGGAACAACAAGACTTTAACTATCTAAAACTAAAACAGAAATAGGAAAATGGGATGGAAAAACAACAACAACAACAAAAGAATAGGTAGTAATTATTACCTCGTTGCTTTTGCATACCTCAGCAGGAAAATGTTAATTTTATCCTTGCTTCAATTAGAACAAAGATCTGTAGCTCCTTTTCGATCATACAAATGTTGTTTTTTATGTGCCTAAAAACTTCGCTCTTTCACTTCAGTAATCAGCTTCAAAAAATATTGTTAGAGAAATTATAGCCACGAGAATAGTAACAGTCCTACAGCTTATGATATTTCTTGTGCATTGACTGACATGTAAAGTGGCGTAGCTGTTTTCTGCGTTTCTATTCTGCTTGTGGTGCTCTATTAGCTGGGTGGGAGTGATTCGCTGCAAGGATTCATTGCAGACGTACAGACGGATGGAAGGAGACAAGATCGATCTGCCTTTAGCGAGATTGAATTAACATAATATGAATAGGAACATGGTATATATATATTTATTATATCTATTATATATCTATTAGCAGTAATGAAATCTTGTAGAGTAAAGGTAGTTGTCATCATCTGTTATTAAAATTAAAAAGAAATAATGACTAATGAAATAGAAGATTACATATTTATTAAAATAATTTATTATTTTGTTAACAAATCTTTCTCTGTTGAATTGTGTATTGCCATTATATTTCTAATTTCAATTGGGAGTAATATACAATTTATTACCTAATTAAAAAACTATACCTCTGTTGAATTGTGTATTGTCATTATATTTCTAATTTGAATCATGAGTCATTAATAATGTTATAAACAGTTATACTCATCATGGTAATTAAATGGCCCTAAAGTAAATACACATTAAAAATATTTATTTCAAAATTGAAAAAGGAAGCTTCCAAAATCAAAATGGAGACTTATTATTTCTTATATTTTTTATCATCTCAAAAAATTGAGGAGAGAGATTCCCCAAAATACAACAAAATGGTTGCCAAAAACGACTCATGGTCAAAGTCCCATAGAAAAGTTAATTTTTAAAGTCCAAATGTAATTCTGGTCAAATCCTTATAAACAGTGAAAGAAATTCCAAAAACTTTCTCGGTTTGCAATTTTAATGAAAAAAATTAATCGTTTCGAAAAAAGTTATCGTTTTAGGGGCGGTCGACAAAATATTTCTGTCACGCTTCACAGACATTCGGGGTGGGGCGGGTCTTAAGCTTGAAGCATCCGCTAGGTCAAACGTTAAACAGACAATGTCTGCGAAAGCATGACATAAGTTTTTTGTCGATGGCCCCTTTCCTTTGCCTATGGTCATTATCTGGTGCCTTGGTTATGTTGCCTTTCCTATGCCTATTCCTCCTCAGTCTGGTGCACTGGTGTCCTGGCGTTGCCTGGTGTGTTTCTCTGCCGACTTTTGCCCATCTTTATATTTCGCTTGCAAACATGGTGGTACACCCACGCTCCGCAATTCTTAATTTAATAGTGACCCTCCTGCCCCCTGATACAATAGCCCATCCAAACTTTGTTTGGTGGCCTAAAAATCTGTAAAAATCTTACAAAAATTGTACTTCCCGTGCCGGTGAAGTGACTGACCGCACTTGTGTGATGATGTACCCAATGTTTACAGCTGACTTGATGAATGAATGATGAATGATATACTTTTCCAACACGATTCCTCAGACATCGAGTCAAAAGTATTCTATTTATGCCAAAGTTGATATATTTTTGAAAGAATTATTCTTTTATGGATCGATGCATTTGCTCTAATATGATTTTTAAGAATTTGATACTAACTATTTGTTTATACGAAAAGTTTTCAGTTTCCAAACAAGCAAATATATAGTAAACTTTGAATAATTCCTTCGTACTGATCTAGTTTGCTCCAGACTCTTTTGTTACTCGTTTCCCGCCCGTGCTCACAGAAACAATGTCATAGTTTCACGCGGGAAAGCCTAGTCCAATCAAAATCGCGAACAAGCATTCAGGAACAAAGGAATCTAATTTATTATTGTTCCTTTTAAAATCAAAACATACCGTGGCAAAAGAAAAAGCGGGAAACTTGAAGACTGACCCTGCCTTGGCGAAGGAAGGTGACCTCAGTGCTCGAAGAAGTCAATTTATCTGTTATATGGAGAGAACTCAAATAATCGAAGGGAAACGTTTAACCAAATATTAATAATCATTTTACACACGTCTTTGAAAATTATTAAAGTGTATTAAAGTTTTTCGTTTCTATTCGCTCTTTCTTTCCTTTTTGACTGCAATAACAAAAAAAGGATTGATGTTGCACATTTAAAAAATGGCGACCATAGCCATAACACAAGGCAGCGAAAATATCAGAGCAAGAAGTAGCAGAGATAATAATTCTCAATCATCTTCAGATTTTCTCTCTTTGGAAAATCCACAGTCACCTGGAACTCCGTCAGATTCTCATTTTAAACACAGACTATCTTCATCTACGCCAGCTAGTTGTACATCACTCGACGAAAATCATCAAAGGAACCAACCAAAACCTCAGGTACGAAATAGGATGTTTATATGATTTTCATCGATCAAGAAAAAAAATGACTGTTTAACCGATAGCTAGCTAGATTCGAGTTGCCATGGAATAATAATGGTTTTTCTTTTTACTTACATGTTATTTTCTGTTTCGATCGTGAACGATCCCCTGCCGCTGATGACGACACTGATGACGACACACAGAGAGAAGATACACAGTACTGTGTTCTGACAGTACCACAACCTGATGATAAGATAATGTTAGATGATTTACGTGAGAAGTATATATCAAATATTTCTTTGGTGAAATAGCATGTTGCTGTACTTGATCACAACCACTTTTTTAAATTTACTAGATTGTCCTCTATGACGACAAAAACTCATTGCACAGCTGTCATATGTGATCATATTGCAGCACTTTTGTCGCTACTACTCGTATTTTTTGGATACGTGTAATAAATTTTAACTCTTATTGTAAATAAACAGCCAACTACTTTGAACATTTGACTTTAAAACATTTGACAAACAAACAATTGATAGGTATGTATATTGTACCATCATTGAATATATTTTGGTAAATGGTGGTTTTACAAAAGTAGACCTGCGTGCAACGTAAATATATATTATTGTTAGAGAAAAGTTATGGAAATTATTAAAGCTGAAAATTAGTCAGGTAGCACCAATGGAGGAGTGTTTTTGAGTATAAATTTTCAGCTACTGAGCTCCAAACTTATACAAAGAACTTCTCCATAGTTGTTGTCTAACAGTTATTTACAGGCAGTCAGATAAATTGCAACTATACTTAATTAGACAATAAATATAATTAGCCTTATCTGTTGGGAATGCATGTGTATATATATGTAAATTAAATTATTACTATAATTTAAACACCATTAAAATATATTATCAGGTGAATCATTACAGTAGGTCAGAAATTAATTTAAATACAGTAAAATAATGCTGATAATGAAAATATATATTGGTATATACTCTGGGCTAGAGATTAGAGAGATTACAAGATCGCTATGAAAGAGTGAACTTTGAGCATTGCTCTACAGATCTCCAAAGTCAAGTTTACGTTCCCCCCTGTTGGCTGCAAATTAGCCTTCAAAGATGCTCCTCCCTAGGAGAGTGTAGTCATCTATGGACATCTCTGACCTACTGTACATGCACTTAAGGTACTTTCTTTAAATCTCACATGGTATTCTAAACGAGCACTAATCCACAGGTTTGAACAAACAATCCCTGTACAAGCGTGATTTTTGCACATCGCTTCAGGCTTTGCAATGCTAAAAAATTCCTTCTCCACATTGATTATTTGCTTTTATTTCAACACTGCAGGTAAAGCGAAAGTTGGATTTAGATCACAAGGCTATTCTTCAACAACAACAACAACCTCAACAACAAATAATTTATGCAACATTCAAAGCACCAGCTAAAGTATCAACAGTGAAAAGTATAAGACCAGCTACTTCAAGAAGGCAACGGACAAGATCAATGCCATTACCAATTGCACCTGCTACATCTGTTAATCTAGCTGCTTCGGGAAACAAACATGAAAACTTGAAACCAGGTATCAATGGTCAAAATAACGGCAAATAATAACTGTGGAGGAGTGATTTTCACAGATTTAGGCTCAGTAGCCTGAAGCTGCGCTCAACAGTAATTATTTCCTCGTATTTCGAACACTGAACCAATTATCAATGCAAAATTATTATGGGCGTAGCTTTAGTCTCTTATTTCAAGCAATGTTCACAGTGGTCAAAATAAGAGCAAATAATCACTAGTTTGAGACTCTACTCGAAAATCTCTCCATGACAGTGATATAGTGAGCAAGCATAAACTTTGCCAGAGTGCACATAACTAAGTGTAGGTTGGCCTAACTGGGGTTAAAAATAACTGCATGTCATCACTGGAGGAGAGACTTTTTAGAATATTTTCAACAATTTTGAAAAATCTCCACAATGATGACTGGCAGTTCTTTTAAACCCTGGCCCAGGAATGCTACTAAAAATATCACATTTAAAGCTTAAAAATATGTGATATATTACGTAGAATTTATTTTAGCCCTGAAGTCTCCAGCATGTGAAAAACGTTATGAAACATCACTGGGAATTTTAACCAAACGATTTGTTTCGCTTCTACGAAGTTCAGTTAATGGAATACTAGATCTAAATAATGCAGCTGAACTATTAGATGTACAGAAAAGAAGAATCTATGACATCACAAATGTGCTGGAAGGAATTGGTGTTATCGAAAAGAACTCAAAGAATAACATTAAATGGGTGTAAGTTGTTACATAAGATTAACATTAAGGTGGAACATTTCCTATCTTGCTCGTATCCTAAGCTTGGTTACAACTTGGTGATATTTGCAATAACATAATTATGATATAGACTATATCTATTAGTCTATGCATTATTACATATATACATCCCTAAGCCTCAAATGAGTAGCCTACATGAATAGTCCTTATGTATTTTCTCGACCTATGCAAAAACATCACATTTTTCAGTTTTGAAATTTACAGAACTACATCGCATGTGCACTAATGTTCAAACGAATACCGACAAAAACCAAAGAAATTGACAAAAGCTGATTGGTTTAATTCTTTGTTTATGTTTTTGCGAAACTCATAACGGAAAATATGGCATTTGTGCATAGACCGAGCTAAACAAGTGAAAGGTCTATATCTTAGGCTTTAAAATAAGCTGTTGGCATCACATGTGAGTGAGTGTTATTGAGGACAGTAAAAACACTCCTCCACCAGTTATGTCTGACAGTTATTTTGAGGCTTCCATAACGGTATTTTATACTTTTACCCAGTGGTCAAAAACCTGTTCAAATTCAGCAGTAAAGACAATTTTTAATGTTGTTAGAGTGTCTTTTTTTGCTGACTTTGAACAGATTTTTACCCACTGGGTCTGTATAACTATCTGCACAAGTGAATACAATAAGGGACCATCTCCAAAATTCGTTACCAGGGGAAGAGTGCTGAATCAATGATCTTGCAATTGATTGGTTTCTTC
>JAULBZ010008668.1:0-10565 GCA_032360805.1 Neoturris breviconis | reverse complement strand
TTCATGCTAGCTAATTCCACCTTCTTATCTAATGTTGTTTCTAATTTTTCCATTACTTTGCAGTTGGTACCTATTTCGAGATGTTGTATGGTAGCTTCAGTCTCAGTTTCTTTCGGATAAGCCTTATTTGAATAATCTTCAGCAGATAAACGCTCACGTAGCTTTCGACATTCAAGTTTTAAGATTTCTATGTTTTTATTAAGTTCCTCAATTTTTGTATTTTGGTCGATAATAAACTCTGGCTTAGATATCGTATTCTCACTTGCTACGCAATTAAAACATACATACTCGCTATAGTCGTTTGTAAGGAACATTATTAATTGATATTCTGGTAACTGGGTGCAACTATAGTGAACCAGGCGTTTACAGTCGTTACATTCTAATGTTTTCTTTCTAATGTTTTCTTTTTGGACCATCAAGTCTAGATGCTGGTTTCTGGAGAGAGATTGTAAGTAGCATGGACGTTCTACTAATGAATTATACCATGCCATCGCCGTAAAGCCCAGACAGTTATGCGGTGAAAAGCTGAGTGACCCAGATATCATAGAAGCTTTAATGTCGTGCCGACTAATTCCTTTAGACAAAGCACTAATATATCGTATATCTATGATAAGACCAATAGGTATTGGAGAGATACTGCGCAGAATTATTGGAAAAGTATTAACGACAGTTAAAAACCCCGACATTTTAAATGCAACTGGATATCAACAAATGTGTGCCTGACAAGATTCGACACTGAGGAATATCTGTTTGAACAAGAGTCAGCCGTGGGTTTATTCAGATAGATATCAACAATGCTTTTAACTCAATAAACCGTAAATTCTGATTACTATCGTCCAGAAATTTTGACATACATCAATAACTGTTATACCAAAATAACACGTCAATTTGTAACAATAGGGAAGGCAAGATATCCCCCAAGAGGGTACTACACAAGGTGATTCTCACTGGGTAAAACATTCAAATTCTCTGGGATTTTTGAATTAGAAAAACTCCGAAAACGGCTAATTTTCGATTATTTTCGGGACATAAAATTTTCTCACGGCATCAAGTTGTCTGAGAAAATCAGCATGTAAAACTATGGGGTTCGGACTGCGCTTTCGGTGATTTTCGATGATGAGAAATCTCCGAGTTTGTTTAGTGAAAACCCTCGAGAATTCCCGATAAATCTCTGTAGTTTTCGTTAGTATTCGTAAATTAACGGGTAAATTAGCGATGGGTAAGTATGCTCTGGGTCTAATTCCTTTGGTAACGACTTTAATCCCACCCGACAACAAAGGACTCAAGTGGCATTTTGCTGATGATTTATCTTGTGTTGGCAAAATAGATAAACTTAAAGTATGGTAGAAAGATGTTCTACTTTACGGTCCTTATCTTGGTTATAATGTAAATGAATCGAAATCATGGCTCATTACTAAACAAGAGCACACTGGAGGCACAATGAAAATTTCAAAACTCCACCATAAAAGTCACCACTCTTGTGTTCCTACTACCGCTCCTGGATGTCTATTCGCACTGATGGTAATAGACATCTAGGAGCGGTAGTAGGAACACTAGAAAATAAAGATAAATTTGTAAAGGAGGAGGTATCTGAATGGATGAACATAGTCAATAAACCATCCGAATTTGCGTACATTCAACCTCATCAGCGTATTTAGCTTTTATTCATGGATTACGACATCGTTATATCGATATAATGGGATATACCATCTAATTAAACGACTTGATGACGAATTGATAAATTTTTCAAAGTCCTTCCTCAAGGATATCATTTTAATGAAGACGAAAGATTGCTCTTCTAACTTCCAGCTAGATTTGTAGGTATGTGTTTAATCATACTGTTACAGAGGAAATTTCTCTCCCACCCGTTCCAAATGTTTATGAGAAATGTTCTTATGAGTGAGAGAACTAATCCTATAAACCACGGTATGTTAAACACATAGGAATTGCTATACGAACCTTCTTTATAATCTTACAAATTATTCCTATTATATATTCCTTTACAATTCCTTAACAGGTCCTAACATATCGATATCTTTCAACCTCGTTCTCAGGGTTTCTTCCCTCTTAACGTTTAACGTCAAGAGAGAAGAAGCCCTCGGAACAAGGTTGGATATCTTTCTGCAACTCCCCTTAGCGTGTAGTGTATCGTTATACAGTTAGCATGCACAACCAATTGAATGATCTCATAGTGGGTAATTCGACCAGGCTATTTATGCTTACTGTAGCATACAGCGTCGATATATTTCCAGGCTAGTGTTCTCGCACAGTCTATGTTTAGTTTCAATGTAACGGATTCTCTAATTCTTTTGACAATGACATTTTCCTCTTTCTTTAGAAATGCAGTCCCTGCATCACAACTCTTTCGTCAGCGAAAATTTCGTCTTTGTTTCCGTTGCAATATATTAACGTCGTTACTGAACTATTCTTTCAAAAGTCGTCGCTAAAGCCTTGGTAATTAGTGGGTTGGTGCTCGTATTTACTAAGCAGAATTATGCTGGACTAGCGTCTGTGCTTTTCGTATGTACAGATATTACCGTAGAACCAATACTAACATCATTGATTGGAGGATCATTGCCACACGCTACAGCAATCATAATGCCAAGAAAAAACTTTATTATAAGCATCAAACCACATAACATTTTTAACATTTATGACGTCAATTTATAATTTACAGACCAGAATGTGTATTTTGCAGACCAGACCATCTGGAGACCATATATCATACGGGCAGGTATGACGTCATACACCAAAGTCGTTAATAGATTTTTGTTTATTTTTAATCAAAGTAGCAACTGATGAAATATTAGTTTAGGAGGAGGGAGCATAATGACGCCCCAGTCTTGCCGAAAAAGTAATAGGGTTAACAGGACTACGTAAGGAAACTCGCATTATGCATTCGAGGGATATTTCAAGTATGTTCGTCATTGTTTTTTTTTGAATTGGAACCCATAGGCAGGCACTAAGCGGCGCTTTTCGCTTTTGATTTATTTTCTAGGCGAGAAAGCAATTGAAGAGGCAAGAAGTGCTGGGGACGAGTTAGAATTCAATATTCTAATTTCATGGTCGTATTTCAATACTTTCCTAGCTTTGCTATCACTCATCATACTCGTTTTCTCCTACCTGAAAAACTAATGCCATTCACAAACTCGTCCTCAATGTCTAAGAGTCAAAAGGTAATAAAACCTCTCTTATTGCATTTGCATTTGCATATTGTTGATCGTTTATTACCCTCCCATGATGTTTCATAACAACTTACATTCTCGATGTAGCGTTTAGGGAGAGCACTATTAAACCTTCGTCCTCGTGTGTCATGTTGCCGTGGAGCATCCGGGGAAGGGTACTTCTTAAACCCTCTTCCTTGTGTGCGCATGTTTTTGTAAAGCTTCTTGGGAGGGTAACCTTCCTTTTCGTCTGTGTATGTTATTATGAAGCAACGGGGATGGTAATTATTAAACCCTCTTCCTTGTATGTGTATGTTCTTAGTGAAGCCTCTTGGCAAGTTAATAAATAAACCCTCCTCCGTGTGTTCCTTTTTTTTGGAAGCATCAAGGGAGAGTAATTATAACTCTCCTCCTCCTCCCCGTGTGTGCAGGTGTCAGGAAGCGTCTCAGTTAACCCTATTTCAACAGGGCTTTTTTGAATAAAAATGAAGGACCCTCCATAACTTCTGAACGACTAATAGTATAGCGATGAAATTTGATAGGTTAATAGTGTATCATGAAAGGAATAATTTAAAGAATTCTTTTTATTTTTCTATACCAGCATTTTTCTGATAACATCATCACAAAGATTTTGAAATGGTAAATTCTGCTCAAAATGTGTATGTTGTTAGAATTACGATTAAAAGAGTTCTAGATAACATTTTTCCATTCCGATTTCGGTTTTAGACAACTCGGGTTTTCAAAATTTCGGAAAAATCGGGGAAAACCGGTTAGTCATATGATTAAAACTTTTAAAAATCTTTCTTTTGAGATTAGATGTAACTTGATTAATAATGAATAATGATTAATAATGATGCCTATTTCCCTATGTAGAAATTGGTGGTCTCAGGTTATGATATATATTTTTTGATTTGCTGACATAATCAAACTGAAATTTTTACAATTTTTGTCTCAAAGGGTGTTGCTAAAAGTACAATACTACTGCTTTAGTGATTCAGACGCTATAAATAAAAAATGTGACAAGGGAGGGGGTTGAAATAGGGTTAACATAGTCGGAGGTGAACCGACGGCTCCCCTTTCATTAGTACTAATAGGGTTAAAAACTTGTCCATTCTTATACCTTATTTTTAATTAACCACTATATTATGGTGGCATATCGTGCTGAGAGGGAAATTAGTAAACCTTCCTCCTCTTATAAGAATGCTGTTGTGAAGGTATTTAATCCTCTTCCACCATAATCTGTCAAAAATAAGAAGAATTAATATGGTTAGGTGGACGAGTAATTTGGTAAGAATTGGCTGGGTGTTCGAGGCAATGTTACACCATTCATGATACGATGCTCCGCCCTTTTCATTAAAAGCGTGACATTAAGTACATACAAATAATACATTTTTACAATATGTTTGATAGGATAATTGGTGAATTTATGTGGCCATTGCAGGAAAATTTTGGCTTAAACTGGTTCACATGAAATGAATCGCCAGGCTCCTAGAGCAACCGTAAACAACGTAAAATCTGTGAAATTCAGACAATAAGTAATTTCGAAGTATTTTTAAAACTTCATCTTTAAAATAACTGGAGGGCAACTACCCCTCTGCCCCAGCGGGTGCTTACGCAAGTCTGACGATATTGGGGCTAAGAATGTATAAAAACGATTATGAGTTCCTTGCAAAAGAAAAATTGAAAACAAAAGTCTTATTTTAAAACTACCTAATTTGTAGCTCTATAGGTACTTTTGTAACAACTGACTTCTAAAATAGGAACAAATTGTGCTATGTAACTTTATTTCTTATTCTAAATTCCGCTGAATGGTCCAGGAAATCGTTTTGAGGCCATTTTAGAAGATCTAGATCGGAAGGTTTTATTCGTCGCCAAACCATGGTTTTTAGACATCACTAATAGTAGTATTCTGGGACCCCACAATAAAATTCGTGTCATCGACCCTGTTACGGCACTGCATTGGATGAATGGCGACTTGTTGATAACTTGATAGATATGTACATTTCTTTAGTTTTTACAAATGATACAATTTAACAACTAGATGGCTACAAAGAAGAGTTCCAAGACAACCAAATGCAATTGATTGGCTCTTTCGCACAAATAAACCAATCACTGTAGAAGATCGTTGACTTAAAACAGTTCTTTGCAGTATAATATAGCCTTCAGATGGTCACCATATACTATTATAATATATTTATTCAAGTTACCCAGCAGGCACAAGACGTCGGAAGAACGTCGCGACGTCGTTTTGACGTCATTTCGACATTGTTCTGACGTCGTGTGCAGGTAGCGTATTGCTTAAATTTGGTTGAATATAATACTGCAAAATAAGGCTTTCCTAAGGGGCACATGACGTCAAAACGACATCGAAAACACGTCATGAAACAATCAAACAACGTCAAGACAGCGTGACAGACTAACCGGATTATGTCCCGTATATTGTCTGTGTATTCCATATATGGTAATACAACGTTTATATTGGGTAATCTTCCACGGCCAAGAGTGTGTAAACATTTGTTAGGGTATACAGTTTTCCAGGAGGAAAATAAACTTACATGACGAGGAAAGCTGTCTGTATTTAATGACATCTTAAAATAAATAAACTATTACCCTACGAAATGACTCTTCGAAATATTGTAGAAAAACTGTTCCAGATCAGAGGTTCCCTTCATATGTATTATCTTAGAGAAGGAAAGGTTTCCGAAATGTTCTATCAAATACGAAGAAATTAAAAGAAAATAAATTACAACGTTCTTGCAATATAGCTTGTTTTTTTGAAAAGTGAACTAACCCAGTCCACAAAAACCTGTTCAAAGTCAGAAAAATAACGTTAGAGCAACGTTCAAAGAACGTTGTTCTAACATTATTTTGCTGACTTTGAACAGGTTTTTGCCGGCTGGGAAGTGAATCTTTACTAGGCGAAATCGTTCACAGGAATTTTAAATAAAGTCGTTACATTCGTTGAAAGCGACGTCACTTGACAGGTGACGTCACTTTCACCGCCTTCAGGCGCCGATTACATGGGTAATTTCGGCACAGCTCAAAATCTCAGTCCAGTTAACTGAAATTTCATATCGTTATTGCATTCAAAAGCTGTTCACAAAATGATATTACACGAGAAAAATATGAGCTGATACAACCTCGTTCCCAGGGCTTCTTGCCTTTTTGAAACACGGAAGAGCAGCAGCTCTTCCGTGTTTCAAAAAGGCAAGAAGCCCTGGGAACGAGGTTGGAGCTGATATTCTTCCATGTAATTGACCTATTCAGTGCAAAATTTGTTGACTTTCATAACCTTCACATACTATATTTGTAATATCTTCCAATTCAGTATTGATGTACTCCTGTACTACAAACACTCGACGTCTGGCGAGAAAACGCGGCCAAGTAGACCCACGGCACTTTTTTGCCGCGGGGAGGGTCTACGGAGCAGGCTATATTGATGCGACAATGTTATGAACACAGTGTGAATGACTACTGAGTACGGATACGAGCTAACTCCATATAAATATGGATTCCCACTAGACGAAATTGTTTGGATGAATACCAAAAAAAGGCATTCCATTGGTAGACATCGAGTCACATAATGTGTCTTCTTTTTTCGCCTAGTAAGAATCAATCATATGCAATTGTTGTTTGTATATTCCAATTTTCGATAATACACAAGTTGTGTATGGAATCAAGAGTAACCGTAGTCAATAGTCACGTAATATTGCACATCTGAAGAATACATCAAGCGTGAAAGAATATACCAATTCACAAATAGCTTTTTGAATACGTTGGCTGCTCAAAGTAGGAAGTTATTGCATTGCAACAAGTTTCTATTTTGCATAGCGAACGCCTCGTCTCAATCGTTTTCATGTATTTGTGAATAGGTCTATACCGTTCCGTATATCTCCGTATAAGGTCTGTGTATTGCGATATAGGATAATACATAGCCTAATATGGAAATATAAGGATAGTCCTTCCTTTCCTAACAACAAAACCATTCCAAGTTATTTCGTTTGGGATAGATCCTACTATCACCAAAATAAGAAGATTTACGAAGTCCAACTAAGCGTTTGCAGGGAAGAGTACTCTTTCAACGCTCGTGGATCTGATTGGTTTCTCACGTAAGAAGAAACCAATCAACTGCAAGTTCTTTTGACATAAAACCCTCCTCCTTAGAACTCATGATACATATAAACACCTATAATATTTATGTTACTAAACAACAACAATGTTAAAACATCGTTTTACAGAGCACGTCACACGTCGTGGTCGAAAAAAGTAGAGTCTAATCATCGCTATACGATGACGGACGTTGATTCAACGCCATTCTGACGTCGACTAAACGTTTATTTATCTAGTGAAAACACGACACGACGTCTAATAAACGTAAAAAAGTTGTGTTGATGTCTAGACTACAAAATGACGCTTCTTTTCCAGATGTCGTGTGCCGTCTTGATAACGTCATGCCACCAAAAGGCAGATTAACACTAGGCGAATTCTTTCGCACGGGTTCTAAATGACGCAATTACATTGGCCGAAAGTTACGTCACCTGTCATGTGACGTCGCTTTAAATCAATGTAATGGCTCTATTTAGAACTAGCGCCAACGAATTCGCCTAAAGGCGGGTTTCCACTAGGCGAATTCGTTCGCACGAATTCTAAATAAAGCCATTATATTGGTTGAAAGCGATGTCACCTAACAGGTGATGTCACTTTCGACCAATGTAATGGCGTCATTTAGAATTCGTGCGAAAGAATTCGCCTAGTGGAAACTCGCCTTAATGTAAATCAACCTTAACTTGTGGTCACATCTGACAGACAAAATAAATGTCATGGACGTAAGAAAAAGAACTCTTTTTATCTCGATATATAACACGATGTAAAATACTACTGGATAGAGACACGTACAGCTCTATGTCCGAATTGTGTATTTACATAACAGTTTGAATACGTAGCTATAAGTGTCCGTGTTAAGTAGTCTTTCACACTGTGTAAAATAGAGTATGAATCTATAGAACTGGTGTAAGTAACTGGAATAGTTTGGCTAATCGAGCTTACCATGACATGGTTTTCGTTATTCATTACATTGTAACATCGAGACAAAAGTTTGATCTCTTTTAGCACCTTCAATAAATTCTTCAAGTGACAACATCTGGTCTTGATTTTTATCAAATTCTTGAAATACAGTTAATATTTTTTCTTCATTTGTATTCTTATCGTTTATGTAGCCCATCATTTTATTGATTGACTTCACTATCATTAATACCTCACATTGTGTTATAGATCCATTACCATCAATATCATAAACATCAAATGCCCATCTTAATTTCTCTTCAAATGTACCACGAGTTGTTATCGACAACGAACATATAAATTCTCTGAAATCTAGAAGCAATGTTGAATTTGCTAAGCACATAAATATATGAAATATGACAACGCCTGCCCATCCCACTCCAACTATCTGAACATGGCCGTCCACCCAAAGCAACAGACTTATTAAAAGGCTCTAGCCAGTCATCCTGGATCAACAGATATACAAATGTTAAAATAAACCTTTTCACAAATATTGAAAACGAGACGTTTGTAGTTCAAAGTAGAAATTTGGTAATGCAACAACTTCAAACACACAAGAGTATTTTTTGCTGATAGACAGACCAATTCATAGAGGAGAAATATTTGCAAGAATATGGGATATATATAGCCCAGCCGGCAAAAACCAACCTCGTTCCCAGGGCTTCTTGCCTTTTAAGAAGCCCTGGGAACGAGGTTGGGCAAAAACCTGTTTAAATAACGTTGAACAAGTTTTTGTAGGCTTGGAGCATATGTAACATCCATGGAGTTATTTGAAACAATATATCGGCATGCAACGTCTAATCAAAGTCGAATAGACTTTCAACATTGATTGAACATCACGTGCACACTCAGTCAGTTTGTGAGCCACATACCTATCCTACCATCTTGGTTAACATCAAAAGTTCGAAACAGATGTTCTGCGAACTTTCGTGCTTCACTGGTTCCATAAAAATCACTATAAATGTTCGTAAATTGTTGTAAGGTTAAACGGCCGTCTGGACAGTCCCGTTTAAAACCATTATACCATTCTTTTAGCTCGTTTTCTGTAAAATGTGTTCGTATTAACAAATCTCGTAATTCTGATGGTGGTATTTTACTATTGACCTTTCCCATTTGGCTGGTTCTTCTAAAAACAGAATAAAAAATGTTATAGCTATCAACGATTGATTGGTTTATTGATTTATTCAATACGAAGTACCGTAATGCTTCGATTAAACGCCGGGGGCGTTTATTAAATATTTTCATTTGCAGAGGGAACGTTTAATCGAGGGGGGCGTTTAAAAGAAGGGGGCGTTTTTGAAAAATATAAGAATTGCGAATATGCAGAGACTCTGAAAGGGAACTTTTGAATAGAAAGAAGCTGTTTCCGACGATAAATCTTATTTTTAGAGCAAAAGGAGTGTATAGAAAATTTCCTGTTTATCAGAGCTGAAAAAAATTAAATATTAAACTTCGTTTTTTATTTACACTTACCATAAGGCTGCTACGTGAGCATTGCTGCCGTTTCAAATAAACGCCTCTTTTAAGAGGGGGCGTTTATTTGAGGGGGCGTTTAAAAGAGGGAGGCGTTTATTAAATATTTTAGTGTTTAGGGGGGCGTTTAATCGAGGGGCGTTTAAAAGAAGGAGGCGTTTAATCGATGCATTACGGTAAGCAATCATTTGTCAGCTCGTTTAATTATTTAACGTTGGGCTGGTTCTTTTTAAGTCAAGAGAAAGATGTTTGATAATTAACGATTTTTCCAATTGTTTGGCTTATACGAGATAACAAATTCTGGAGAATTGGAAAATCTCCTTTCAGGAAAGTCGTACACGAATTGAATCGAAGAAAGCTGAGCCCTACATCGTACTTATTATATGGTCGCGCTCCCCTTGCACAAATTCATCGTTCGCTCTTTAAACGGAACAAAATGCTTCTAGCAGACCGTCCCTATTACTATATAAATAAACATCCGCTTGGCGACCGAAAGATCTCTGCTTTTAGTGTAAAATCTCTATGTTGTATTCAGCCTAACGTATTCTCATGTTAAGTTCGGATAGTTTTAATGACAATCCATCAATATAAAATTTAATTAATAGCTATTGATTCTTTTCCATGCGAGTGACATAACCAGGGCACTATATTCCAAGTTATTGCCAGTCAATACGTCGTCGTACATACAGTGGACTCTCTATAACTCGAACCTCTATAACTCGAATCTCTTCCTAACTGGAACGATTTCGCTGGCACGGTGGAAATTTCCTAATAAACTCTCATAAAAAATTCTCTATTACTCGAACCTCCATAACTCGAATCTCTCCTTAACTCGAACAGTTTTTTTGTCCCTTCGGGTATTTCCTC
>JAULBZ010008667.1:0-10566 GCA_032360805.1 Neoturris breviconis | reverse complement strand
TTCGTATCAAAGGGGGCGCTTATTGGAGAGGGGCGCTTATTATAGGGAGGGCGCTTATTACAGTAAATACGGTATGTTTCAATTGAGGAGTCGCGAATTCGCCAAAATCCGCAAAAAATGTCCCCTAATTTAAGAACTGGACAATATCGTTCGGACGAATTCTAAATGAAGCAATTACATTAGGAAAAAGAGAGGTCCCGTATTAGGTGACGTCGCTTTCAACAAATGTTGTGGTTTCCTTTAGAATTCGCGCGTATGAATTCGCCTAGTGGTGATGTGCCTAGAGGATCACATTCAATGAAACAGCATGAAAGACAGCCGAATACGGGAACATACGGCATTATATTCGACCACCGTATTCCGTAATCTTTCACGCTATATTCTTTTACGCCGTGTCTTCTAATCGCTAACCCAGTAGACAAAAACTTAAATTATTGCTAAATCATGTGCTTTATTCAAAATGTCATACTTAAAATACTTTTTGCCGGCTGGGTACTTTTGATAAGATAATCATATTGATCACTAATATTATTGAATAACCCAGCCGACAAAAAACTGTTCAAAGTCAGCAAAACAACGTTAAGACAACGTTCAAAGAACGTTGTTCTGAAGGAAATCTTCTTACTTTAAACAGATTTTTGTCGGATGGAAAGACACCATTCCAGTAACAAAGATATCCAAAAAGATATATCGAAATAGTCTTTACTGTAAACTTTGAGCAAGTTTATGCCCACTGGAAATTATCAAACATTGTCTTTATTCGAATAAACCTGCTCCGTCAATCAACTCGGAATTTTATAATCCTCCACGTCTTGTTCGTCGCGTACAGCCCATTGTTGAAAAGATTGTAAAAAACTGAAATATTCCTTTGGTAAGATATCCTTCCCACATAAAACATGTCCTAGGTATTCTTCTGTTACAACGTGTATGTTGTCGTCGCATTTATCCGGTATACCTACATATGTCTGCGCTTCAATTTCAGAACCATCTGACAATATTACCTGAACAATTTCTCTTTTATATATCCCTTCACCAACACACTCAATAACATCCAACCGCTTAAAAGGATCTGTCGGACATCTATAGACAGCTCCATAAACGTAAGAGTTTTGCTTGGGTCTAATGTTTGCAGCTACTGTTCCATTACGTCGTATGATATTCATAACAAACTCATAGTCGTTTAGTTTCCCAACTTGTCTTTCAGTAAAATAAATATCTCTCTTCTTAACTCTTTCCGCATTTAGGTTTGAGCCATATCCAAAATAAAAATAATCGTTCATCTTGGTTATATCGATCTATATTTTAAAAATCGTGTACTTATTTTGTTTAGCATCAATTCATGGTTCAATAAATTTATCAAATGGCTTTAGCTAGTTCTCTTAAATAATGTAGATGTCTAAACACATTAAGGTTTATTTAATTAATAATGAAAACTGGTATTCTAAATATTTATACCATAGTAAAGCAAACGTTTATCTTTAGCAGCGGTTACTTCACTGCTGTCAACTAATGTTAGTTTGTTTAAGGCCTTTGTTACACGATCATAATAATAATATATATATAATTAATACTCTATCCCAGTGTTCAAACTCAGTATTAAAGACGCTAGAACAAGGTTGCGGCGGCCTTAAAAACAAGTTTTTACGAAATGACAATTCTATATCTGAGTTTTGTCTTTTTCAGATGCCTTCTATGCTCTCTAATTTGGTTTGAAGTTCGTTTAAATAATTAACTTGGCGATTATTTTTAGATATAAAATGGTACTGTGCTTCGTGTGTATCAAAAATGTTACTGGAAGTTAAAATAGACGGCATTATTTGAGTATAATAACAAACAACAGTCTATGTGCTTTTTATTCTGTGTGAAGAAAGTGTATTGGGAATTTTAAATGTGCATATAACTTCTGCTCTATTTTCTGCTGTTGTTCGATTTATTGATACAAAATAATAAAGAGGTGCATCACGACCTTTAGGCGGTGTTTAACGGTTGGTTCGATGTCAATTTTTGTAACATCGTCATTTGGCTTTCACGGCGAATTTCCGCATCATGTAAATCAACCTTAACCCTATAAGGCTTAGAGGTGTGTGTGTGAGGGGAGGGAGGCATCATTAAATTGTTAATAGCGTTTTAAATGAAAGTGATATCATACTCAAACTTTCGGACTTTTCCTAACTTTTAATTAGGAAAAAATATTCGCCAAATATTTTTGAAAATAATTTGCTTTCCAAACATTGGTAGACCAAAGAAATAGGCGAATATATTTTTTACGTCTTATAACATACTGTTGGATTCCATTATTTATGCTGAATCTAATTTCTGATATTTATTTTATATCTCATCCCCCCCCCCTCCTTAGGTTCTAAAAGCCCTAAGTAGCCAAGGCCTAATAGGGTTAAGATGACAATAAATAATAAAATGATTATCAAAAAGATCATTTCATCGACGTCAACCGACAGCGATCGACAGTGGTAGAGAAGAATTCGCATATATGCACATATACAGTCAGTCAATCAGTTCTTATAATGGCAAAGGGTATTTTATTGTATTACTGTAAATATATCTAAAAAATAAATACTAAAAGTGAAGAAATACCTGAACATGTATCCCATCTTCATGTCAGATGATAACAAATTATACTATTCAGACATATTCTGGGCAGATCTCTATCTCTATAACTATGAAGCCAAATTCATCACAAACACCAAAAAATCAGATAAAGCAAAAACATTTATATATAGGTCAGTTACACGTTTCATTGACGATTTATATGCACTTAATGACTATAATGACTTT
This sequence comes from Neoturris breviconis, assembly GCA_032360805.1. Taxonomy (NCBI): domain Eukaryota; kingdom Metazoa; phylum Cnidaria; class Hydrozoa; order Anthoathecata; family Pandeidae; genus Neoturris; species Neoturris breviconis. The sequence goes on along the minus strand of JAULBZ010008667.1, from coordinate 7,773 downwards.
GGTAAATCATTCCCTGTTATCCAACTACCTGGGCTGGAACTTAAGGTATAACACCACAGAACTCATGCCACATTTCTTAATTTAGAGATTGCCATTTGCGATGGAATGTTTATATATAAACTATTTGATAAACGCGATGTCTTTCCCTATATCAAACGAAATTTTCACTTTCTTGTTTTATAACAATTATATTTTTATATACTTTTATATATTTTGTTACAAATCAACTGCTGGACAGACAGGACATTCTTATTTTTAAAGATTTTCTACTTTTTGTGTCTTATCTGTGTTTTTAATTATAAATTGATAAATGTATTACATCTAAATTTATGGGCAAGTAGATTCTAATCAATTTTGCTGGATAACCAGAGTATACAGACTACATTGTTTCAAAATCGTAAAAATAGTCACTCTGGTAAATATCCTAACATTTTCAATTTTCGCGTAGTTTTGTTTTTTATGAGAAAAGCCAAATATCTGTTCAATAAATTGTAAACGTTCTTAAATATAGAAACATGTCATGACGTCAACTCTCCGTCAACTCTTCGTCATCTCTCTTCCAAAAGATATTAATGTTCAAAATAAGGGCAATTAATTACTATAGAGGAGTATTTTTTAAAATTACCCAACAGATGAATGACATGGAAATGAATATTTTGCTTAGAATTTATTTCATAAAATTTAATTTACGGTGGTCATGTTGATAATGACAATAGTATATGACTATTATACTATTTCATTTACATAATCTAGACGCAATATGCAGAAACAGCTTGGTAACCACGACGATACCTTATGCCCTTTAGGAATCAAGTCCATAATATACAGTTTTGTCAGATGGTGAGTTGTCTCGTATTATTTATTTATATATTTTATTTCTCCAAAGAAATAGTGGAATAAGTTTTACAAACGTAAATGAATACCAAAAGATTCATGATTAAAGTCTGATAGAACAATATTTTTCGAAGGTTCATATGTTATGGTGATCAAAACTTTTGAACTACTTTGAACTTCTTAATAAAAATTGGTACAGGTATTGTTCTCATTAAATCTAATTAAAGAATGTTCAAAAACTGGTAGACCATAAGCTATTGTCTTTCTTTTGTCTTGAGAAGAACAGAATTCCTTGAAAATTATGGAAAATTGTATTTTCGTGATTTTGATGTGTTATTTCGCCCAAATTTAGCGGAAATAATGATAAATGATGAAGACCTTAATAATAACAAGATATTGATTGTAAAAATACGTTATTGGAAATATAATATTCGTTTTAACACTGAAAAACTAGTGTTTTTCAACTACATTGGTCAAAAATGGGCGTGGTCACAGAACACCTGCAACGACCACCAAATTTTGTTTCCACACAAACGTTTGTAATAGGTATTATGGCAGACTTGTCATTTTAACGCACCCAAAAAAGAATATTGCTAAAGAACCTAAGGATAGAGCATCCCCAGATAAAACAAGGTTAAGTTGTAGTCTTTTACGCATTTTTATCTAACTGTTAATGATCATCATTGTCTGTATTCAAATAAACCAACTTCAAAAATCAGAACAATTAACTATGTGGAATTTTTTAATCCTCTACATCTTGTTCATCACGTACAGCCCATTGTTGAAAAGATTGTAAGAAATTGAAATATTGCTGTGGTAATATATCCATTCCACATAAAACATGTCCTGGGTATTCTTCTGTTACAATATGTATATTGTCGTCGCATTTTTCCGGTATGCCTACATATGTCTGAGCTTCAATTGCAGAACCATCTGATAACACTATCTTCACAGTTTTCCGTTTAAATATACCTGCACCAACGCACTCAATAACATCCAACTGTTTAAAAGGATCTACTGGGCATCTATAGACAGCTCCGCAAACGCAAAAGTTTTGCTGAGGTCTAATGTTAGCAGCTACTGTTCCATTACGTCGTACGATATTCATAACAAACTCATAGTCGTTAAGTTTACCAAGTTTTCTTTCAGTAAAATAAATATCTCTTTTCTTAACTCTTTCTGCATCAAGATTTGAACCATATCCAAAATAAAAATAATCCTTCATCTTAGTATTCTTCTCTAAAACAATATTACTGGAAAGCTTAAAAGTAAATTCCCTAGTCTCAGTTGGCAAATTCTTTTTCAGAGTCTGCAGTAATGACGCTAGAACAATTTAGCGTCTTTACTGTTGATTTAACCAACTAGGGCGGTTACACGACGTTACGTTAACATCCAACAGGGCGTGAAAGCCTACCGAATACGGTCCGGTATTTCTCCATATTCGGACTGTGTATTGCCATATATAGCAATACACTGTCCGAATACGGAGAAATACGGTAAGCTTTCGTGCTGTGCAAAATATATCGGTGTTTGAAATAAGAACAACTATAATTAATCACTGCGTAGAAGTTATTTTTACTATAAATTCTCAAAAATTTCCTTCATAGGTATATGTAAAAGAATTTAATGTATAACTTTACTTCTTGTCTTAGCTACTTATGTCGTAGCTATACTACGGTTTTAACATAATTAAAATTTAAGATACAGACATTCTACGCCTGGATGCATAAGCAATTTAGTGTCAATTTGACAGCTTTAGATTAGATATATTAAATAGATTATGAAGAATTACGTATTATGTATTATTTGCGTGAGATAATTTAATATCCAATAAAAATAATTGCGCATAGATTGCCATATTCCGATCATGGCACAACACTATCCTTATTCGGTAAAAGTTTTTTTTCTTCTATTTCCTTTTGTTATAATTCTCTATTGTTTCTAGGCTTTTAAAGTTATCTTGATGCTTCTTGTATGCGTTCAATAAGGAATAAAATCTGTTCGTACTTCTAATTAAATTTATTTATGTGCATAACGTATGCAACGTGAAAGTCTACCGGATACGGTCCAGTATTCCTCTGTTTTCGAACTGTGTCTCGCAGTCCAAATACGAAGAAATACGGGATTATTCGGTAGGATTTCACACTGTAGTAAGTAGTCATTTCCTTGCTGCCGGTAGTACTGCTCCACATATTATTTTTACTGTTCTGTAGTCTTGTCTTGTTGTTAACGTTGGTATTGGTAATATTTTATTTGCCGTTGTAATTTCCGCTTTGAAATCCGTTTCTTTTTCTATATCCTCCTCAATCAATTTAATCATATGTATGGGGGGAGCTGATCTCACCCAACCCTCAAATGTATTTTTTATAGTAACTTCCGAACCACGAAAGCGATGATGCTGAAACTTACCTAGTATTAATGAAAATTTATTTGACACATACAGACTAAATTTGAACATCATACCTCCAAAGATATGGGTCATAACCTAAAACCACCTATTTTCAGGTGGGAAATCATGTGTAAAAAATCAAAGCCATCATTTGTCTAAGGCAGTTTTCCACGTCAGAGAACTTTCCGCGGAACGGAAACAGAAACGGAGAATGTGCGCGTGTAAAAAAAATTAAAGACATTCCCTTGGTAGAAATTTACATCACACGATGATAGCATTTGATATTGTTTTGTTTACCCAGCCAGAAAAAACCTGTTCAAAGTCAAAAAAATAACGTTAGAACAACGTTGCCGGCTGGGTAGTTTTCATTATGCGTATAATTATTAAAAATGTTAGCTAATTTTTTGAAAAAATTATTATTGGTTTCTTTTACTGCCTCGATTAGTTTAATAAGTATGGCTGAAGTTCCTAGCACAAGAACCTGTCCAAAGTCAGCAAAATAACATTAGAACAACGTTCTTTGAGCGTTTTTCTAACGTCACTTTGCTGAATTTGAACAGTTTTTGAAGGCTTGGTTAATTGTATTATTGTTTGGGTAGTAGGCAGAACACAGATTGGTATGTAGAAAGAGAAGCGAATAAAACAAGTAAATCGATCCCATCCTGTTTACACAACTGAAATATGTAATTTCATTTGGACCACCAAGTCAGCAAAAACCTGCTCAAATTCAGCAAAATATGTGAGAACAACGCTCACAGAACGTTGTTCTAACGTTATTTTTCTGATTTTGAACATGTTTTTGCAGGATGGGCAGTGTGTTTATTGGGCCGACGAATGAAATGTACATCTCATGCACATCTAATCGTTTGTGTTAAATATCATTAATAAAATAAATAGTGTTCACGATAGAGCCATTCGTAGCTATTGTTTATGAAGATGATACCACCTTTATGATGTGCTTTTAAAAAAACGTTAGGTGTGTTAAAATTTAATATAGGAAAATTCAGCTATGTACAACTTGGAACTGTAAAAGGCAAAACATGACCTATCTCCGTTAATTTTTGAAAGGTATTTTTGGGGCAAAGGCCTTAACCCTACTCGGGCCGGCTTTTTGGGGCTCTGAGTAGCCGGGGAGGGGAGCACAAAGTGCCGCACCTTCCATAACTTTTGATGAAACCATGCTGTAGTGTTAAAACTTTCCAGATAGTTATGTCAACCCTTAATTAACATTTTAGCAAAACATTTTTTTGATGACGTCATTGTTCGCGATGACGTCTTAGCAGAAAATCAGGTGGTGCAGAAAAATAAGTTTTAGGTGAATTTTTTTTTTCTTTCAAACTATATACCAAAATGAATTTCAAGCAAAAAATATAAATAATTTTTTAACTTTTTACAACCTGTCAAAAATATGTTTGCTAGAGGAAAATTATCCCTAGTTATCAATTTCTTTTTTGAAAATGATCCTAAATAAATTGGAAAAGTCACAAAATTTCTAGTCATATAAGCTATTTATTCAAAAGTTATGTAAAAACGTTTCGCAGGGGCGGCACATAATGTATATTGTTATACAAAATATGTATATGATGATGATAATGATGAAACGAAGAAACCAAACTATCACTATTCGGTGGCATCGGCGGTTTCTGGCTTTTATTAATAGACCATACACATCGTAAATCCTATTGAATACGGTCCCTTATTTTTCTGTATTCGGACTAAGTATTGCCATATATGGCAATATACACATTCCGAATACAGAAAAATACGCATTCGGTAGACCTTCAGGCTGTGATTTTTCTGAAGTGATAGCATTTTAAAAAATTTGATATCAGCAATCGAGGCAATATTTTAGAAGGACTCGCCAAGAATATTTCCATTTCTTCCACCTGTCATTCTTGGGAACAATACGAGATCACTTGACAAATTTTTGTAAAATTTATTCAACTCGGGACCCCGAGTATCGGCGAAAAAATAATATATATTCTACATTTAGTAAAAGGTTATACCAAAGTTTATACCCCTAGTTAGGTTATTAACTTAAAAAACATTTTGAAACTTTCTCAACAATGCATTTTTGGCAGCAAAATATCGTTTCTTAATATCAAAGATAGCTTCATTTTCTCTTCTTGAGATTTTACTTTTCTAATCTAACATTTTCGGGGAAATTTAAATTAAGAAAAAAATTGGCAAAAATGAAGTCATTGCTTACAACCAATTACAATCCAGAAAACCAATCGGGGCTCGATTGGTGTTATCTGGCAAACTTTTAAACTGTTGTATTTTAAAGGTAATTTGAGGGTTTATCACTTTAAGCCGTCGGATAAGTCCAACTGAACCTCTAATTATGCTAATTCAGCACAATCTGCACATATTTATAGATTTTATGACGTTATAATGATGCTTTTGCTGAATTAGCGTAATTAGAAGTTTATTTTGACTTATCCGACTGCGTAAAATGATAAACCTTCAAATTACCTTTAGAAATGCAGAAGTTTAAATGTTTGACAGATAACACTTATCTTTTTGGCAGCCATTTTGTATTTTGTGGAAGCTTTCTTTTAAATAAGAGATGACCCTAGAAAATTGAAATATAAAAGTTTATTGAAATTAATTTCAGTTTACGATGTTAAAAGTTAATGAATTTATATTTAATTAATCCCTTTGCGAGGTACGAATAAAAAACATTACAATGTTAATAAAGGAAGAATGTTTTTAATAATGTATTCTTCTGTTTAACTATTCTTCATTTCTTTTTACTATTGAGAGGAATTCAACAGACGGCATCAATGTTTTGCTGACGTCATCAAATATTACTCATGGGTGTGAAAGTTTTAATGAAAATTGTATTTTCTAAGAAACCAATAACTTTCGAATTTTAGAAATGGAATACATTGATATCTAACTTATCTTTTGGCCTTTTTAAGATAATATGTAGTTTGCTCAGAATACCGCACCAAAGTTAGCAAAAATACTAAAAAAAAACGACATGACGTAGTCAAATGACGTCATGATATTGTGACGTCATAAATTTATTTTCAGAGCAAAAATATTGAAGTTTAAAATCAAAATCATAAATATTAAATGAGTTATTGTCATGTTTTTTTTGTTAGCTTTATATGATTTAACTGCCTGGTTTGAAAAGTGGTTTTGAGAAATGACCAATATCCTATGAAGGCCAGATGCTATGGCCTCACAAATTTCCATATAGATGTGAATTAGGTTTATATTATAAATATTATAAATGACCAAGTTTTAAGAGTTTAGGGCACAAAAAAGTTATTTAAAATACCCCGTATACATGGCCGATCCCCCCCCTCTCCCAGCATAATTAGGGTTAACTTCTATGAATACTTTTTAACATCAATGACGGACTTTGATCAAGCTTTTGCGCGTTGGAAAAAGTATAAAAGTAGTTAAATTAAAGCTGCAAAAACTGATTGTCAAATAATCCTGGCCATTTGATTGGTTACTTCATTGCAAAGAAACCAATCAATTAATCAAATTGGATATCATTGATTCAAGATATCTGTGCGGATAATAATTTTAACACGTTTTTTGGGAATGCTAAAAAATTTCTAATACGGTCCCGTATATTCTTGTATATATCCATATACGGATTGTGTATTACCATATATGGCAATGGCAACACACAGCCCATAATGATATACCATAAACATCCATTAATTCGAACACCGAAAGAAATAAACATTTGTTCGAATTAGCAAATGATTGGCTTTAAAACACTTGGTAAAGGTCAGTAGGGACAATAAACCATATATTAACATTTTTATGACTATATTTTATACAATACAACTGTTACATATGGTACAAGTCTACAACGACAGATATCACATGTACAAAAATATATGAAATCCTTTTGTTGGTAAGGTTATACAAGCACTAAGAGACTATATCCAAAATTCGTTACCAGGAGAAGATTCTGAATCATTGATCTTGCAATTGATACCAATTACAAGCTCATTGACTTAACACTCTTTATCATAGATTAATTTTTCTAGAAGTTATTGAATTTTAATTTTTTAAAGCTGCTAAGATACCTGCTTTTGGTAACGAATTTTGGAGACGGCTCCTAATATTGTTGACCATTCCGAAGCATGTGTAACCAAAGACTCAAAAATAGTTGAGCGGTCAATTTGCGAAGAAAATTATTTATTTTCTAAGGGCTAACACGCTTAAATTCTTGCAAAGCAGATATTAAAGAAAAACGAGTCAACCTTGGAACGGAAATGGATACACTTGCACTTCGGAGGAGCTAATGCCTATGAAGAAACGCTGATACAATTATCATATACTTTTTGTTAAATATGTTCCCGCTATCCCTTTATCCTGTACATGCTGGCCATTTGAGGGATTCTCAAAGGTAGAGGGCGGAATTACGCCTTCACCCTTCGATACCCTTTGAACGGCTATTAGGATGGTTAAAAAATAAAATATATAATTAATCTCTACCGACCCCCCACCTCCCTGTCCTCCCCATATACTGAATAGGGTTAATATAGCTGTCAAAATAATAATTATTGTTAAGCATC
>JAULBZ010008664.1:0-10569 GCA_032360805.1 Neoturris breviconis | reverse complement strand
CAAATCCTTGCAACGAATCACGCCCATCCGGCTGATGCAATGAAATCGAAGCATTGATTCCGGTCGAGTTGGCTCGAAAATACATACCAAAACTTGGCGAGTGTTTTGTTTGTACAGTGCGGGTTCTAATTTCTAAGCAATACAACGCGCCTTTCCTTCAGTTTTTCTGCGAAAAGAAGAGAAGAGAGTTTGGAGCTATCTGGTGGAAGTTTGAATTGAACTTTCACTTTAGTTAGAAAAGCACAGAAATAAACCGACTATAAGCAACTTTTGTTGCCAGTACTTTTGTTCATTTACCTGTTTTTGTTCTTTCAATTTTAAGTCAGCACTTCCCTGTCTTTTTTTCCGTCTTGGTGTTCAGCCAAGAGGCAGCTGATTTAAAATTGAAAGTTTTTTGTTTTTTTTATTTATTTCTTGGCCCATGATCGAAAAGAAGTTTATCTTTGTGGTAATTGAAGAAGTGATAAAGTGAAGATTTTTCTGTTCAGGTAGGCAAAAAGCAACGAGATAAAAATGGCCCAATCCTTTATTATCAAGCCCGTTGTTGTTGTTTTTCAATCTTGTGTCATAGACAAAAGTTTAGAGTTCTCTTGTAGACTTTCTCTTATATACTTCTTCTGTCAGATTTATTCAGTGCATGTGCTATATAAATGGTATCTTAGCATATTGCCTGTTCAGAATAAACACAGATGACTCTGAACAACAGTTGAGATTTTGAATTATTTACTTGTCATTATTTCAGATCTTTGATCCAAAAGATATTATGTTTATTATATGTTTACTTTTATGTTAGCCCTGTGAGGGTAAATTGTGATTTTAAACGGTTTGTTTACCTCACTCTTAATGTAAAAAATATACATACATATTTTTTAACATTTTAAAAACTGTTTTTTTGCACTTTTTCTCTTCATAACAAATAATTATTCATAACACGATATTCATTTTTTTCGTGACAAAATCTAATCTATTATATTCTGTATATTTTAATAAGCAATCAATCGAAACAATATCCTATAAACAATGCCTCTTATCAATATCAATTCAATTACCGTTTGAATAACACTAAGAATCTCCACCGCAAAGGGCATTATTTAAGCATTCTCTCTTGAAGATCCCCTTCTCTCTTTAATAACACAAAAGAGAGAGTGCTAGACTTAGCCTCTCAGAGAGAACTGAGCCACAGTTAAAACTACTCAAGTTTGGAACAGGCTAGCTAGACTGAAATAGTTGAAATAAAATATTCTGACTGTTTGGACAGTGGTTCAGTGAATGACAATAAAAGTCTCTTAATTGTCGTTCTTTATCGGAATCCAATGAGATAATGCGAGATTGTTCACGCATATTGGCGTCTAGTTTGTTTCTTAACCCTTCGTTAGCATGGTGGGGTACCCCCTGAAATTTGTTAATTCGTGGCAAGATATTATAAGATTCAGGGGGTAAAAATTCACAAAAGTATGATCCAGATTATATAAGAAAATAAGCTCCTGAATAATGATTTTTGTTATGTTACTTTCAAAGCAAAATTAAAAAATTCAGGGGTCCAAACCATACTAATAAAGGGTTAACGTATCAAAGTGAAAACTGTATGTACTACTAACAGACTGCTAACAGATTTTTCTTTTCGACAGTAGTAACGACTTGTTTTGGATTGTGTAACTTGTTCAAAAATGTTCTGATGCAACTATCAATAAAAGTTATGGGATAATCATTCTTTCTGAAAATATCTTTAACTTTAATTAGCTCCTTGGGAAATAAGCTGAAACTGAAACTCTGTTAATTATGATAATTTGCTAAAAATGCTAAAAAATTCTTTATGTTACTCAAGAAGTGTCTTTTTATTATGCAAACCCGGTCCTTAATAAAACTATTAATTTCCCTCTGTTCTATCTTTACAATTAATATGCACTGGTAAACGTTTAGTAATTTATGCATATCCTCTTTTGTTTTTATATGTTATAATTTTGGTAGCTACTTGTAACGTAACTAATCTTGCTTTACCTCTTTTATATAAATTTTTAGTTTACAGTGTAAAAATTTGACTTGAAAATGAACGTTGTCGCGTTTGAAAGGTCGTCAATAAATATGGATTTGTCATAACGTGTGTCGTTTTACGCACCTATTTACAATGTTTCAACTGGCTTTCGTCTATTCATCAACCTACTGATGGCCAACACTATTTTATCACTGGATTTTTCATCTATTACACAGTTAAACGCCGTTATAAAAAGCCTTGTAAACCGAAAGGTCCCAAAGGTCAAATGTGATCTTGGACTTGTTTAGAATTATTTTTTGGAAAAAGTTTTATTTAGAAGTTTTCTAATGCAATAACACGAGAAGTCACCAAATCTGTCCTAATAGCGTTACCTGGTTACACAAAAGTTACACAAAAACTTTGAAAGTTGCGGTACAAACTAACTACCAGGATAAATAGGTTTTAACATAAGTTATGAGACATTTTACGAATAACAGACAAATAACAGACGAATAACAGACTAATAACAGACGCCACAAGTGAAATATAGCTAAATGCCAAATCCACTACAAGAATTCAAGTCCTTAGAGGTTTAATCAAGTATATAGTCTAGTACCCACGCTCTTGGTAAACTGATTCCCAACGCTTATTTTCTCTTTGATTTTTTCTACACCAGAGAGAGTTTCAATAGTTTGCACACTTGGAAGAAATTCGAATTTTCGTGTGGTTCATCTTGCTAACCAATATTTAAGGCTTTCAATCTAAGTTGAAATTTTTACATGAATTTAAATTTGTCGCATATATTTATGTGGAAGATTGTATACATAAAGATTAAGATCGAACTAAAGATTAACCATAAACATAACGTTTAAAGGTACATAATCACCTTCATTGGGACAAAAGCTCAAAAATGTCAATTTGACAATTAAACTTTAGAGACCTAAAATATCGAGAAGTGTCTAAACGAGTGATCCTTTTCTCCAAAAATGGGAAAGATTTGGCCAAACAAGATAGCTGCCACACATTGAACATATATAAAACACATAATTTCCTATAACTTCAATAACTTATATCTCTCAGGATATGTTAACCACTAACAAGATAAACTTACAAACAGACTTCAGTAGATGGATCATTATTTTGTACTTCCTTTAAATATACTTGTGAGATGAGCACTTATCAGAAACGAAGACGGAAAAGGAAAACAGTGATTTAGAATCGTACGTGCACAAATATCTTTCCATATCAGTTTCATATCGATTTAAACTAGAGTCCACACATATGCATGGTATGAAAACTTACTATTTCTTTGTTTCTTTGTGAAATGTAAGACAGATTCAAAATATAGACTAAAAACACGGTTCAGATATATTAAGGTTCAAGCATTTTGTTTTTCGAATCTCTTTGTAATACCGAGATCGATTCAAAATTTTGTTCTAAAAATACGGTTTAGAGGTATTGTGTATAAAGATCTTTCACTTGTGCAATTCTCTAATACCATTGTTAGTACCATAAGTGTCTCCTCAAACTTTCTAGAACTCGTAGTACCACTCTTAGTACCTCGTAGTATTTCGCAGTGTCTCTCGCAGTATCTCATAGTATCTCGTAGTACCACTCGTAATACCTCATAGTACCACTTGGATGTCTTATTGTAACTGATTCAATCACAAGCGGCCGGCTCCTAGTCAGTAATAAGAGTAAACTCTAATCGAGGTCAAAAATAATAATCCACCTTTTTATAAACAATTTTCACCCATGTATTTTCATGTGTAGATATCTTACGCACATGAGAATCTAGAAATCGGTTCTTAAAAACGCGTCTGAATCTGTCATATGTTTTTCTAAATCTAAAATAGTTTACACCGAGTAGGCTATAAATCTAAAATATATATATATACCAAGTTAAATAATACAATAATATCACACGCACCTCTAATCTATCTTCTTATAATCAATTTTGAACATGTAGCTATATACATGTGTTACATTTTACTCACATCGGCACTCACTTTCTAACTCTTTTGAACATGTTTTAACCATAGAATGATTAACACTACTTAGTTAAATACGGAGAAATACAGAACGTAATCCCAGTGTGTAAAACAAAAACTTAGAATAAAATCGTGTCTATTGCTGACTTTGAACAAGTTTTTGCCAAATGAGAAGACCATAGCCTATGTTTATAAACAACGTAACATAGGCCAGTAAGGTTGTGCTCGTTTGTTACTGACTGGGAGCTGGACGCCTGTGCTCCAATTGAACCTGACAGGAACCAGGGGCTGGGAACTATTAGAATTTCAAACGCAGTAGGCACAGTCATTCATACCTATAAAAGTTTATTTTTTCTCTTGTTGTTAGTCTTGTGTTGTTGAAGTTAGCAAAAAAGATAAATTTAATCACAACTTTCTCTTCATCAACTATCAAATATAGATTAGCTTCATTCACAAACATAAACAAATTCTGAGAATAACATCCAATAATTAATTAAAAAGAAACTCCCATTTTCATAATATTTTCAGGGGGTGAGATCGTTTTTTTAAATCTCATACATAACAACTGCGTCAGCTATTTTCGTAATAAATAATTGCGTATTGTATTATCGATTTTGAAAATAATGCCGCTATTATTTCCAATCTAAGTTTCAAACTGTTGACTATGCTGTTACTGATATGCGTTTCCATAAACAATCTTGACGTCATTGCATGGTTCAGCAGTTTAATGGTTGTTGAATTAGATAAAAGCGATTTGTCAACGCTGCAAAAGTAAAAATTTAGAATACCATTTTCCATTGTCAAAATAAATAAACACTAATATGTTCAGACATCGACACCACTTAAGAGAACTAAGGGACCATATCAAAAAAAAAAAAGGACAGTACTGAGTCAACGATCTTGCAGTTGATCAATTCTTCGTACCCAAGAAACCAATCCATTACAAGTTTGTTGACCTAACACGAAGCCATTTGATAAATTTATCGAACCATGAATTAATGACAATCAAACTAAATGAATGGTTTTAATTGGTTTATAATATTTTATTTACATATTTTTGAATAAAATAGATTGGTCGACGCTGCAAAAATGAAAATATGGTTAGAGATATAAGACCAAGTAGTTATTGTTGAATAACAAAGAGTTGATTAGCTATATAACAACAATATGTTTATCAAGGTAGGCGAACAAAGGTTTATCTTTAATATCATTTGCAACATTTATTGTAATGATCAATTAGCCAATAAAGATTATCTTTAGCCAAACAATAGACCTATTCACAAATACATTAAAACTGCAGTGCACAAAAAGGACGTTATTGCATTGCTTCTACTTCTAGTTCTATTTTGAGCAACCAAGACCTCGTTTTCATGTATTTGTGAATAGGTCTATCATCCGTTATACCATAAGTGTACTGGTTTACCAAGTTTGTCACTCTCTCTTGCAAAGGCTTAGTCGAAGATATATTAGATGTTGTTCCGGATATTTCGTTTCCAAGCATCACTTCTTTTGCTCTTAATTGTCTTTTTAAGCCTAAGGAGGAGAGTGAAATTTAATTGTTATATTTTAGTGCTGCTTTTAGACTCCCCAATACCGTAAAGCATTTTTGGTGGGCTAATAGAAGAGGTATAATGCGTTTTATGTAGCATGCGTAGTGTACACACTGATGGATTTTATGGTGTTTACGACTTCTTTGTTATTATTTATTCTTCGCAAGTTATGAAGGGCACTACACAAAATGGAAATTATTGTATTGCAACAAGTTCTACTTTGAGTAACAACACCTCGTTTTAATGTATTTTTAAATAGGTCTATTAAAGTGTCTCGACTTGGATGATGTGTGACGTACTCTGCTGTATCAAATAAAGGTTTGTAGGAGTACAGGCCGTTTTCCATTAGGAGGTTTTTACTGCTCGGGCGGGAAAATCCCGCGCGGAACTTATTTCGAGCATGCGTATTTTTGAATAAATCGAGATTTTTTCACAAATACGCATGCTCGGAATAAATTCCGCGCGGGATTTTCCCACCCGAGCAGTAAAGATCTCCGAATGGAAAACGGCCTTAAGCAGGGAGGGGGGAGTTTATCTTTATTAAATAAACATGATAACAATGGTACTTTACTTTCGCTATTTCCAGGGTTGGGGTAGCAGGCAATTAACTGGGAAATACTCGATTAGTTAATTACATTACTTACATTTCCTTTCTTATTGGTGATTTTAATTCTAGGTACTCTGGTTGGTGGGCAGATGATGTAGATAATTTATGGAGAACTGAAATGTATGAGATTACTCCGCATCATGGACTTCACCAGATAATTGACAAACCCGCCCATATTTTACCAAGTTCGGTACCCTGTATCGAGCATCTGTTCTTCAGTGAGCCAGGATTAATTGAAAATAGTGGAATCCATCCGTCCCTGTTTCGTCGTTGTCATCACTAAATTAATTTTTCCAGGGTAGCCTTTAAGGTCCATTTTCCACCAGCTTATAGTCAGAGAATATGGAAATTTTCTCGGGCCGTCAAACGGACGATCAAAGCACGTCGCTCTAGCATCAATTGGACAAACGCGTTATCAGATTTTCATGGCAATAATTAAGTCTAGTTCCTTACAAACTGCATTATACATGTCTTTAATAACTTTGTACCAAACAGATTGATAACGATCATAGAGAAAGATGCCCCATGGATGACACCAGAAATAAAACGAATCATTCTTGATAACGCCAAGATTTACAAAAGGTGTGTGAAAGGAGGTAGCAATGAGTTTGATAAAGGTACTCTCCATGATATTACGATCAGGAGCGCTACTTCATTACGTAATGCAAAAGCAAATTATTTCTCTTCACTCGGAAAGAAACGTAGCCCAGGTCTGGATCAAAGAGATATTGGTCTGTTCTGAATAAATTTATGAACAAGGGCAAGGTTCCTATTTTCGTTTTAAATGTCTTGGAAAAAGCATCTTTATTTAACGATTTTGTCGCTGGTCATTGTACATTAATTGATACAGCTAGCACACCCTGCCAGATTTTGAATACGTTACTAACCACCGATTGGAAATGATCCGTAATGATATAAAAAAACAATATTGCAACTCATATCTAATATTTCTGCAATAATTCTTAGAATTTGTGACGAAAGTATTGTCCCTCTTTACTAATTATACTTAAATCTGCTCTTGCTTGAGGTACTTTTCCCAGCTCTTGGAAGACAAATTAGTGCACAATAGTGCCTGTTCATAAAAAGCGAGATAAAACAAAGTATAGATCAAGCTACATCTATTTTGTATGTATTTATGATAGCAAAATCACTTCTAAATCAGGCTTTTGAAAAAATTATTCGTGTATTTCACAGCTTTTATCAATTTCACACGAAGTGTTTCGTGGTTTCAACAATAGCCTTTCAATAGAAGCTCGGGGATTATTTCTTAGTATATCAAAGACGTTTGATAGAGTTTGGCACGAAAGTCTTATATTTAAGCTTCAACGATTTGGCGTTAAGGCGTTAAGAAAGTTCTGTCCGATATAGGCTACAGAGGGTTGTTCTTGACGGGCAGATATCTGATTGGAAATCAATTTTAACAGGTGTTCCCCTAGGGTTCCATAGTTGGACCTTTACTTTTCCTTATCTTTTTAATGACCTACCCAACGGTCTTAATTCCACAGTAAAAATCTTTGCAGATGACATTTCTCTTGTTACCGCAATACACGATCCAGTATTGTGCACTAATAGAAAGAACCTTGACTTAGTGATGATTTCAGAGTGGGCCTGTCAGTAGAAAATGTCCTTCAATCCCGATCCGATGAAACAGACCTTTGACGTTTGCTTTTCAATAAAACAGACTTCTGTTGATTTTCCAAAGCGTATGTCCAACGGGGAATCTGTTTGTACTACTGAGTCTGCAAAACCCTTGGACTCATTCTTGATAAGCGTATGCCCTTCAATCGTCATTTAAAAGAAAATATACCCATATCTAATAAGATGATTAGATTATTTACTCGCTTTCGTAAATATATATCTCTCAAAATCCTCGTTGTTTTATTTATAAATCTTATGTTCATCTGTTGATAACCCTTCAAATAACTCCTTTGCTCAAAAACCTGAATCTGTCCAGTATAATGTAACTCTTGTCATAACTGGATGTATTCGTGGCACTTCACGCGATTTTTATCAAGAACTTGATCTCGAGAGTATGTCTAATAGACGTTGGTTTGGGCGGCTAAATTTATTTATATGAAATACTGAAAGGTCTTGCGGCTCCATACTTATTAGAGCTTGTTCCCCCCTTTAATTCGCCATACATTATACGGGAGTTCTATGCTCTAGCTGCGCGCACTCAAAGTATCTAAAATACTTTTTCCCCATATTGTATAACGCAGTGGAACACCTTGAATAAAGATATTAGAACTCAGCCGGTAATATATTTTGTTTAAATCTGCTTTTTTAACATTTGCCCAGCTAAAAAGTAACTCTATCTACGATGTACACCACCCGATAGGGGTTAAATTACTGACCAGGCTCCGGGTAGGTTTCAGTCATCTACGTGAGCACAACTTCCGCCATAATTTTCTCGACACTGATGATCCTTTTTGTGATTGCCGCTCAAATGTCATTGATACTACTGAACATTATCTAATACATTTCCCTGACTTTTCTTTGCACCGGAAAAACCTTTTTGATAAATTTTACAATAAAGGGATTGCGCTCCTTCCTTTTAAAATGTCATATTTGACGCAAATACTGTTGTATGGTAATATCGGCTTTGACAATGACAAATACCGTGAAATATTGAATTTATGGCTAGTTCTAAATGCGTCAGTGATCCCTTGTTAACCGCAGCGCTGTAACTTTGTAGCAATTTGTTCTTTTTATTTCGTTTTTATTTTTATGGCTGCGCCCCTGGTGATATTGTTTCTGGTGCGTTACGGAGGCGCGCCCATCCTGTACTGCCTAGTGTATATTTCTTTGTTTGTAAACAAAGATTCTTATGGAAAGAACTTTTTTATTATTATTTATTTTAACTTATTCTAAATTCTAACTAATTTTAACGTGTATTTTAGCTCTTTATCAATTTGGCTGTTTTATGTTATTGTTGATTTACTAAAGGTCAGGGGGTGGAATAAGAGTGGAGTGGGGTTGGAGAAAAATTTCCAAAAATTAATAAGCGTCCTCCGCTTATTGGGTACGGCAGAGTAAGTGTTTTTTTTAAAGAAAACCATCGTGCTAACCACAACATTTAAAGATAATCTGAAATTCATAATTTGAATGCAGCGTCAATGTAAACTATGCTTTAACAACTTCTTTAAAAATGGACAGAGTAATGCCGGATTTCCACTTAAAAAAAGTTAATACGTAACGTAACACTGAAAGAGCGAAAACAGAATAATTATCCAACAGATTCAATATTATTATTCAATATTATTTAGATTATTCAATATCGGATAGCCAATCTTTACGAATCTTATTGATTTTGAGGTTGATGTATTCATCCCAATCGTATTTTAGCCTCCACAGTTCTGGGATTAGTGCCTTTGCTTTTAAAACTATAGGTGTCAAGAGTCTCCGTGGAGCTTTTTCGGGAACTTTTTTTTGCTGTCTTGTACATAAACTGGAAAACGTCTTCGGTTACATTCTAAAGGGTTCATTCTGGATGTTCTGGTTCGAAGGTAATTTCTGTTTTTGCCAGGTAAGGTCTTGCTTGGGTATTTCAGTTTGTCTGGTGGATTGCTGAAATTTTTGGTAAGGTGGAATCCTTCAGTCTGTAATATTTCTTTGACTTCATTTGTAGTCTTGCGCCCTTGTTCCATTGACTTACACGATTTTAGCAAATCATCGTCATAGAAGTTCCTATAAATGGTTTTAATGGAATCAGCGCTGAAAGTATGTTTATTATCTGATGATGTACGACGTAATGCGTACATAGCAGCACATGGAGAATATTTTGCACCAAATATATGCACCTGCATTTGATATATTTGGTTGGTGATTCATTTGAATCATTTTCCTTCACAAAAATCGCAAAAATAGTTGATCCTTTGCTGGACCTTTTACTTAATGGAACATTGCTTCGATATATGGTCTTGTGATTAATTCAAAATTTAAACAGATTCCATGAAGATTTGAAGCCGTATCAAATACCCAAGCGTGCTCTTCCCTGCTTATTTAGGTTAAGGACGGTACGATGTGGCAGGTACCAATTTTTGCGACTGATCTGTGTCCAATTTCTCTTCGTTATTAATTTAATTTTCTTCGCGTATCCATTTTCTTTATATTTTTTGATTTGTTATGATGTCGTCTTTCTTTTGCGATTTCTTGATCAAATAATGTAGTTATTATGTAGTAGAAACTGGGCCACTTCCTCTTGGAAACACAGGGCTTTCCATAACATAGGTACCACGTAATGACCATCAATAAGATAAGTGTAGTTTCTTTCAAGCGATTGTGTATGTCTCCTTTACGGGAATTAATGAAATTAACACTCATTCGCTAATTCCTTGAAACCTGACATGTTACAAATGAACGTATCTTTTATCTTTATGGAAATTCGAAGGCAGATTTTGATCCGGGTCATAAAACCTTTCCTTTGATCACTTAACCCTATTAGATCGG
>JAULBZ010008663.1:0-10569 GCA_032360805.1 Neoturris breviconis | reverse complement strand
CACAGGTAGACAGGTAGATGATGTAGACAACAATTATGCATATTTCCTTGCGAAAAACGGGTAATTATACAATTACATTGAATAGTATATAGAAAAGTATATTCTTAGTCATAGTATAACTATAAAACCTAAATAAACTATTATAACTCTGTGTACGAGGAAGATGAAGGGTGTATTTCCTCTCCCGGCCGGTGGGGGGTATTTTTGCAAATAAATTTGTTTAAGGTCCCCCTCAAATCCCCCTGAACGGAAAATCCCCGCCCTGGGGGAATACTCCCACTCCTAGTATACGCTTGTCAATACAAATAAGTCCATTAAATACAGGCAGCAACGTGTTGGTTATTACGAAAATCGTGAGATGGCAAGGATGGAACCAAAAAAGTACCTTTGTTGGATAATTGATGGTGAGATAATAATCTAGGGCAAATAAATATTTTCAGGGATCGATCCATAGAGGTGATGGAAACCATAACAAATTCTTCTGAACGATTTAAGAATGATTTTATAGGTTTAGCAACATGCCTGATATCTGATTCAACATCGATGGATTATTTTCTGTTAGTATGCGTCCCACCCACCCACCCACCGACACACCCACACCACCTCGGCGGGTGAAAAAAACTCACCCCACCCCCGGGACAATTTTTGCAAAAATCTGCATTCAAATCACCACCCTGGGGATATTTTACAGAAAAGTGTCCACCGTCGGGACATATGAGCAACTTTTTACAAATCAATGCTGAATTTCTGACGTTTCATCAATCTATACAGACTTAAATTATTTTTGTTTCGTCTGCGGCGCTATTTTTTTATTTTTAGTTGTAAGAATACGGTTTCTGATTTTTTGTAAAATAAATCCGGGGATTTTTCTCAGAACAGTCCCCAACCCTGGTACAATTTTGACAAAAAGTACCGAGGAGAGGGGTTGTTCTTGAATTCAAGAACACTTATGGTTCAAGTTAAAGCAAGCAAAATATCATCGCGAATTGTAAATAAGGCGTTGAACTTTATTTTAACAAATACCAATGCATTGGTTTATTCATGTCCTACTTGAATTTATTTGAGTGGCACTATGATATGAGAGTTTCTCAGTAATACACATTTTTCTTGTTTCCATGATTCTCATTAGAATGTAAACATTTAGGGAATATCCATTTTGGAGGCATTATTGGTATTTGCGAGAGGAGAGGGTAATAAGGGGATAACGTTCAGTTTTGGGAGGGGGATTATTTATATTTACGCCCGGCTGTGAAAATGCACGCGGCGAGGGCGTAAATAATAATTGCGACCAACTGAAGATTCGCATTATTGTTCAATATCGAGGAAAACGCAGAAGAATAACGCAGAAATGTATGCGTGAAAAATGGAAAATATGAAGAAAAAAACGTTATTGAACGATAAGACAGTATAATCAAATCTGGTACTTTTATGCCGTTTACGAAATACCGTAATATAATATAACCATTCAAGTTGTTGTGCCACCATATCCAACGGGCTTCCCCATTGTGGTAGTCCCGGTGTGTGTGTGATAAAGCACCACTGAGTACCCATCTTTTGCATATTATCTTCGGTTTAATTTTCTAATTTGGATCAAATATTACCTCCCGGACTGGCATAACTCCAGAACCGTGAAATCTTTATTCCATACAATAAAACTGAGATTTATTGAGTTATATTTTTATTGCATGATTCTGGAATTTTCAAATTAAACGAGTTCTTAACAAAAACATTTAGGTATGGATCAAAGTAAACTGATGCTCCCTCAAATGTACTTCAAATCGAAAGCATATGCCGGGGAACAGAAGCTAAGAACACATCTCACCGGCATATTGGATCACGGACGCAAACCTTTATGTATCATTGACTTATTCCAATGGCCTCATGGGTTAGTTTGAATATTGCAAAAGTATCTTCATTTTCCCACCGGTGCTCAGTATAAATGGCCTACTCTGATGGGTGGCTTACAAATAAATGCCCACCACGTAGTCTGGAGATCCTAGCAAAAAAATTGCATTTTGGTTGCAAAAGTGACTCCCCCCTGTGTTTTTTTGATTTTTTGAAAGCTATATTTATGTAGTATACGGAATGGATATTGGTTCGGACTGAAGCCGTGAGGAAGTTAGATATAATGGCCTCTTTTCAGCGGCAAAACAATGGAAAACAATACACAAACCAAAAACACAATAAAACAATGGTAATTTTGCACTTAATATATTTTATTTTCATTATTCTATAGAACTCCCCAGACTGTAACGTCTGTGCCAATTTCAGCCAAAACGCATGCGTTTTCATGAAGATATGGGCCAAAAGCAAACAAAATAATTTGTATTTAAACAATAGATAAAAACGATAATATTATAGAACAATGAATTTTGTATTTTTCTAAAATTTTATTCCATTTTTGGATAAATGTCGTCAAACTGTAGACTATGGAATTTTATGAGCCAAAATAGACGATTTTCCCGGAAGTTATTGCGAAAATAAGAACAAAAAAGGAATATCAGCTGATAGCTGTCAATAGAAAATGCAAAAATAACAATAGAAAGATCGCTCTGTTTCAATGTTCTTATTTTTAATGCCATTTTATCTAACTTCATTACGGCTTCAGTCCGAAAAAAAATCCATTCCGAATATGACATAGATATAGCTTTCAAAAAATAAAAAAATTCCCAGGTGGGTCATTTTTTGCAACCAAAATGTAATATCTTTGCTAGGATCCCCAGACTAGCGTTTGTGCAAGTCCATTTTGGGAAACTTCTCCATTTTGGGAAACAGTCAAGGCCTGTTTTTCACGAGCAAATTGAACCATCGGCGCTCCCTGTGTATAAACTTACAGCCATGAATACATTCACGTTGGACTGCTCTGTTCTTATAGTTATTCCGTTAATCATCATTTATAATACCCTGTGCCTTTGCCCGTACAAGAGTGATCACATTTATTAAAGCAGGCAGCGGGTCAGATGGAACTGTGCTATAATTAACACTTTATGCCAGCTGTCAACCTGCTAAAAACTATTTTTATTTTATTTTATTTTATTTTATACGTCTGCAACGCTCGACACTGGAAATGCCCAACGTTAGTAGAAACCCGCTCATCTTGTATACTTTGAACAGTTCCATGGCAGCGAATCGATGTAATACAATTTCTAATATAATATAAAGCGTTTAACAAAATGGCTAAGTTTCCCAAAATGGACTTGCACAGCGTTCTTTAAGGGATCGGTCATAAAGTATATAAGAGGGGGGAGGAGTATATGACATACTTTATGAACAGTCTCTAAACTATTTTATTAATGTCTGAACTTGTTGAAATTTGCATAAAGTATATGCATGTGATACTGTTTACACGTTTTGAAAGTCATATGTAGTGTAGTGTAATCTATTTAAAATTTTCTGGCAAAATAGGTATTTATGGCAATTTTCATTGACTTTTGACATTTGAATCCCCCTTATAGTCACGATTTAATAACACGTCTCTTGGTACTAAAATTATATCACGTATGCAGAATATTGAGGTGATATCTAATTAAATTCTAATTTATTATTCGAATTAAAATGTTAGCAAATTTATCCATGATACGAGTAAATTTGTTCCATAATGAAAATTTGATAATGGTTATGCTATTTTTTTCCCAGTGCAAATCACACAATCAACTGTATTGTACTGAAGCTAGCTACGCTTACATATATACCAGACACATTTTGTCTCCACCTGGACAACTGCTGGAGAGAAAACAAGAACCAGGTATTTTGAGTTCGATTCGATTTCAAAAACACTTTTTTTATCAAAAACGACTCTTTGATCTGACGTTTCTCAGTTTCAAACCCAAAACAACCCTGTCTCTGTTTTACTCGGCGATAAGAGTAAAAATTGTAAGGGACGAGTCATAAAGTAAATAAGGGGGGGGGGGTGTATTTTCCAAAATTTAAAAAAGTTTCCCTCGCTGATTTTTCCAAACCTTTTTGGACACTCCCCCAACTAGACTAGACACCTAGACTACTATTTTTTTCTGAATATTTCAGTATCTGTATTCCTTCTTGGCTTACTTGGTGAAAATCGGACTGTTTAAAGAGGTAAGAATATATATTGTATAATGAAAAAGTGATGTATAGCTCGATATATTTTATTCAAGTTTTGGTTATATAAATCTCCTTGAGACGGGATGGGATGATCGAATTCACTTTTGTACGTCATTAATCCGTGACGTAGTGACTGTTCCGAACTTGATCTATTTTTTTTTACTTCGGCCGGAGAGTCAAGGGACAAGGCCGTACCAGCTCTACAACAAAACAAATGACAACGTGTTTATACTAGGGTAGTGCTGGCGTTTAGGACCATCTAATTTAAAGACTCTTGTATATCAATTTTGTAGTACTGATCGACAATTGATATTCTAAAAACAAAAGCGACCACACCAACCAATTTTCTGTTGGGTTCTATAAACTTTTTGTCGTTCTTTATGTTTTTCGCTCTAGACACTGACGAGTGACCCCAGCTTTGATGTTTTGCTGTTTTGCTTACGCCATTTGACCAATCAGGCTAAAAAAAAATATTTTGTTTATTTCAGTTATCTTTCATTGATCATGAAAAGTCTAAAAAAAGGAAAAAATAATAAATTGGTAAAGATAATAATGACTGTAGATCCCCTGTTTGTGGTCGACAAAGTAAATTTGCTTAAATTTTAGATCTACGTGAGCTTCTTAATGGTAGGCCATACTCACGAAGACGTGGACCAGATGTTCTCCCGCGTTCAAAAGAATATTTCTGGGAGGAACACGCTGTCGCTTACAGGTACAGTAAAACCACTATAAGGCCAATCAAAATTGAGATTTCCTTCACTGCCATGGTTTAACATCGGACTACAATTTTATTCTAGATATTCACAAAAGTGACCGTCAGATATTAAAATGTAAACAATGGTATCAAAATGCACCCTCCATTTGCAGATGAACTGTGAAACATATTGTTTAAGTAATAATAAAAATATTATTATTCGTCAAATCTATTAGAATGGAAAGATATTTTTTAGTTGATAAAATAAAATATCTATCCTAAAATTAAACGTACGGTCAATGGTGTCCATGGGTCATGCACCGTGCTGATCTTGTCCCTCCATACCCCCCCCCCACCCCCCAGAGGGAAGGGAATCCCTGCCCATGGAAAACGATTTTTGCAAAAGTCCCTGCCCCAGTCGACAAAAACAGGTGACCAATGGATGGCCTCTGGTGGCCTAAAATGAGTATATCATGTGGGATATTGTATTAAGTGAAACACCGGCTTCAAAACCGACCCCCTCCCCGCACCCTACACACACCCCACAACCACACCCACCACCGCATCCACCACCGCACCCGTACCTCCCTCCACCACCGCACCCCCAGTTGACAAAAAATCAAGTCCAATAACAATTTTTTGGAACATATTATCTATATTTTTAGATCTCCGTACAGCGGTCGGAGAATGTTTTAGTCCCAATCCTGATGTGGATTTGCTCAGCACGGTTTATGATGTAAGCAACTGGATGCTGCCGATTCGATTAGGCCTACATAACATCATTTATCCGCATCTATTCGAGTTCTACTGTAGCGATGATGGAAGTGTGCGCATGAAATATAAAAACTGGATTAACGATCCTGTGTGGTTACCTGAAAATTCAGGAGGAATTCGTGTCCTGAAGGTCGGTAACTTTCCTCTTTTAGGAACGAGTAAAAAATTACGTGAGGGGTGAAATGTTTTCATATTTAATAAAAAAAAATCTTATTAATTAAATATTTTTTGAACGGATTTTCAACTTTTCTTATGATGACATTCCCATGACTTCCCATTCCTCTCCTCACGGAGTTTATAATACGCATTTAATGAACCAATAACCGAAATTAACGATTCGCGTGCAAGGCTCATTTCAGAATCAGAAAAAGAGATCGATACTTATCGATTGTTTTATTTCCACTATTGATATTTTCTTGTGGAAGTGGAAGTACAACCCATTCTTGTGTAACGAGCTATTCTATCTTGTTGGTTTCAGCTACACATGCGACGTAGACCATAGTAGAATCTTTGTGGGAATCCTACGGCATCAAGCCCCCATGATCGTGATCATTTAGGATCATTTCAGGATCCCGGGTGGGTGTGTCAAACATCTGTCAAACGTGCTGACATGAATATAAATCCGATACGAAACGGTCAATGCTGTACCCAAAATGTACCCCAAATTGGGTACACACTTTTAAAATGGGGTACAAAGTGGGGTACACGCCTAATATCGCGCGACACACAGAATGATCAACGTAGACTCGTGACGCTCTCGTGGCGCGCTCTACGGAACGGTCAACGGTAGCACTACAAAGTACGAAAACGCCCCCTAAAATCATGAAAACGCCCCCTAAAATTACGAAAGTGCTAGAAAAACAACTCCAATCAACGAGATCCGGTAGGAAACGGTCAATGCTGTACCCCAAAATGTACCCCAAATTGGTAATGGAAATTTATTTTTATTGGTGATTATGTGTTTGTTTTTTAGTTAAAATATCAGTTTATATGGAAATATGAAACTTTTCAACAAGAATGTATTACAAAAATACCCACCGTTTATTGTGCACCCCCTACTTGTGAATTTCATTCCCTTTTCATTAACCCCCCTATTATTAGGCATTCGAGAGTATTTTGTTATAAAATATATATTTTTATTCGTGTTAACAAATACATTATATATTTATATCAAAACGTTTTCAGGAGGATGTCTCGCTATTCAAAGAGCCGGACGTTATCGAACCTTCATCGAACGGACAGGAGTTTGAAAAGCTACGTAGAAGCCTTCCAAAATTCTTCCGTGGTTTCAACATGTTCAATGAGCAACAGAAAGATGAATGGAAGCTGCTGGCGGATCCCGACAGCATGTTTCATAAACCCCCCAAGTCAGATTGGAAGCTCGATAAAATTCTGAACACGAAGCTTCACCAGGATGACGTTCCGGATGTCAGAAATGAAGAAGAACATGATGTACCACAGTTCTTGCGAGATGTTGTAGATGATTGCCACAGTGTTAACCACCCTCAGGTAAAATACAAATCCACCTATCTTTTACATTGGATACATTTTACATGTATTATTTCAAGCAGCGGGGGGGAGGGGTTTGAGTTTTGCAAAAAAAAAAAAATTTACTCGAAAATAAAGATTTAGAAAAAACAAATATAGGGTTGCTCAATAAAAACGAGCATTTGCAGAATATTTAAAAAGAAAGTAATTGGTCAAAAAAAATTATTGTCAATTTGCACGCTAAAAAGTAATAGGTGAAGTGTTTTCCCTAAAAGTTCATTTTTGGGGGTGAACAAGGACTAAAAATTGAAAAAAAAAGCATGAAATAGAGGATTAAAGCGAACTAGTGACTCCAACATTTCATACCAGCAATGGCTTGATAATTATTTTCAAGAACATTTTTATCAGCTTGCCAATGGAATGCCGCAAACCGTTTGTTCATAGCTATAACGGTTCTCTTGCGATGTTTTAAAACGTTAGGAAGAGTATGACGGAAATAAGAGTTTTTACAATTACCTTTGGGAAAAGCTCTGATTTTCGCCATACCTCTACATGCATTTTGAAACATTGTACAAGAACCGCTATTTCTATGAACGAACAGTTTATGGCGTTTGAAAGCTGATAAAATTCTCTTGAAAATAAACATCGAGCCATTGCTGGTATCAAATGTTGGAGTGACCCCTAGTTCGCTTTAATCCTCTATTTGATGTTTTTTTCCTCCAATTTTGAGTCCACGTTCACCCCCAAAAATGACCTTTAAGGAAAACACATCCAATTTCTAGACAAATAAGTGAAACGGTCTAAAAACGTTACACAAACCACACCAATCCTATTATTTTTTAGCGTTCAAATTGACAAGAAAATATTTTGACCTCTTACTGTCTTTTAAAAAATTCTGCCAATGCTCCTTTTTATGAGCAACCCTATACTTCATATCACCATCTGAAGGAGGGGCAGACTTCACTCCCCTTCTCCTAAAATAAAAGCAGCAATTTATTCTACCATCTACCATCCCGCAGATTTAAAAAACGGATTAATTTTAACATAGCTTTATAAAACTTATTAGTTCGATAGTATATAGTTTGATATTTACTTGTACTAGTTTGATAAATACGCTTTAATTTAATTCCTTAGCCATATTCCGGACCATACCAGCCTCCTACTACGCTGTCAAAACAGGTCGAACAGATAGAAGATATCCTAAAAGCAGATTTACAACCAGGAATGCTAGTTGCTTTGTTTGTTGACAATTGGACATTACAAACTAAAGAAATGAAGCCATCGATCGCTCGAATAAAAACGGTGCACGAAACCACTGTCGATATTGAATATTTGCGTGGTGGGTGGAGAACTAGATGGGCGCCTTGGGTGTTGGATAACAAAGGATCTGTTTGGGAAGATGATGGGATACCAAAAGCTTCAATCATTCTGTTTAACTTTGAGCTTCTGGACGAAAAACTCAGGAAAGAGTCAAGAGCAGAAATGAAGAAACGATATCTTCAAATAAAATCTGATCTTGCTCTAGCATCACCACTGGACTGAAAAAATCGTTTAACATCTGTTTAATCAAAAAAGTTTAAATTTCTTGATAATAAGGTCCAAATCGAAAAAAACACACATTTATACCAAATTACACAATATCAGAATTCCAAGCAGATTTTTTCAAAACTCTAAAATTTGCCTTTCTGTGAATTTAAAATAGATTGTATAAAATTCCACATTTCTCACATTTTAGTTTATATTGCCTCTAGTACCACTTTTCCCCCTGTTTTTTTTGTCTGATCGTATACGGTGCCTTTTTAATGCCTAAATTGCCTACTATTTTAGGTTAAAATTTTAAACAACTTCATCACATGGATATGTTTTTCCAGGTCATTTACCCCAAAATTTCAAAAACTCGTCAGACAGTAATTAAACGTTACATTACACCAATACATATTTTAAGGTATAAGTTATTTCTTGAAATATCAAAATGTATCCACGTTTTTTTAGGTGTGAGGAGTCCTCAGATTTGCCCAAAATCCAAGCAACAAGCTAAGCAACTTGAGGCCTCAAGTTTTCTAAGAGTTAAATTTTTGGTCATAATTTGGGTATCTTTTCTGTGTCAAGTAGAAAATTTTGTCTGCGGCGCTCTAAATTTAGCATATTGAACGTGAGTTGTAGTTTTTCAATAATTAAGCCAAATTGTATGGAAAAGTGAGTTTGTACCTGAAATCTACTTAATCAACTTTAGGACTCAAATTGCAATTTTGCTAAGCAATTTGAGTTTTCACCCAAAACATGGGATTGCTTAAAAAAAGTGTAGTTTTATAGAGTTAGAATTTTAGTTGAATTGCGTTGTATGTAATGTAATACAAGCGGTGTATAGAACATTTTTATATATTGACGTATATATATATACGGATTATGAATTCATGAAAGCAGGCGATGTTCATGAAAGTGTTCATGAAAGCAGGCGTGCCGTGAATGAAATGATCCAGGCGCTTCACGCGTCCTTTTCAACCGGCGTTCTGAGCACCCAACATGTTTTGCGGGCGGAATTGGAATTATCACTCCTTGATGACCAGCTAACAGATCTGCGTCGTCGCGAAGAAAATGCTGAGGCAGACCTGGCACGCTTTCTGGGTCGGGATTCAGAGAGGGTGCTCAGTGCCGAGTTTCCTGATCTTGCGGCACCGCCGGAACTATCAGGCATGGAAGCGGCCCTCGTGCGGCACCCATCTGTACTGCTTGCGGATGCGGCAATCAACGTCGGTGATACAGATGTGGAACTGGCTGAGCAGGCCTATAATCCCAGCTGGTCACTGGAAGGAAGATATGGCGCGCGCGGCGGGAGCCGGTCTGATCTGGCGAGCATCGGCGTTACATTGTCCGTTCCTCTTTTTACTGGTGACAGACAGGACCGCCGTTTGTCGGCAGCGCGGCAACAACGCGGAGCGGCGCAGTTGGATAGGTCAGCGACGCTATTGGATCTGCAACGCGAACTGGCGGCTGCAAGCGCGGACTGGTCGCTTTTAGGAGACCGCATTGATCTTTACAGCGACGCCGTCATTGAGAGGGCACGTGAAACAGCCAGGGCTTCTATTTCAACTTACGCAAATGGGAGAACAGATTTCCCTGAACTTATCAGAAGTCAGTTGGCTCAGTTGGACGCAGAACTGAAACGAATGGAATTGCGCACCGCGCGCGGAAAAGCATGGGCAAAAATTCGTTATTTGGTGGGAGATACTCTATGAACCAGAAACAGATAGGGATACTGGCGGTCCTTCTGGTGCTCGCTGGATTTGCAGGCTTCATCCTCGCCCGCGCTACGCAAGACAGCGAGCCTATGGAGGCGGGAGTAGATAGAGAGGCAGAACGCACAATCGCGTATTGGCAAGCGCCGATGGACCCGAATTATCGCCGCGATGGCCCGGGGAAGGCGCCCATGGGTATGGAGCTCATCCCGGTTTACGCAGAGAGCGATATGGGGTCGGGCCAGGATGAACCGGCACTGAAGATCAATCCAGCGGTCATCAATAATATTGGTGTGC
>JAULBZ010008662.1:0-10569 GCA_032360805.1 Neoturris breviconis | reverse complement strand
CAGCCAAGTTGGCTGAAAATATTCTGAAAAATCTCTCCTCCACAGTGATGACCAGCTGTTATTTCGAGCCCCATCTAACATGTCACACAACATTAAATAAAAGAACAAACAAAATCACTCACTTTAGCACGTGAAGAATTCCTTTTGCACCAGCAAAGCAAAATAGTGGATCACCATTTTCAGGATTATGTGTCCATGTGCATGTGTAGAAGCTCTCTTCTGGCTAGAAATTTCAGTTAAGGGAGTAGTACTGTAAAATAATATAAAATATTCTTTGTGACATTATTTCAATATGAATTTTTCAAACTTGTTAATACCTTACTTACTTACTTCCTTACTTACTGTATATATTTCCAATTCCTGTTGAGACTAATTATAACGCTGTTATAAAAATCAACTTATACTCATGGTGTTAATTATGTTTTACGAGCCTTAAAGTGAATAACATTAATATATATTTCAAAATTGAAGAAGGAAGCTTCCCAAAATCAGAATGGAGTCTTAATTCTAAAAATCACAAAATTTATTTGAAAAATAATCTCTTATCATATCTGTAAAAAATACAAAATGGATGCCATGGTCAAAGTCTCATAGAAAGTCTCATGTCCCAATTTCTCCCCTTATCATTTGGGTATGATATTTGGATGAATGTGGTCAAAACCTCATAGAATTCAAATTCTCAAAAATCTCAAAAGTCTTCACTTTTAAAAAAATCCCTTTTTGGCTCGGTCCCGAAGTGACAAAATCAAAAAATAATCGACCAGCGGTCTCGAAATATTAACCTAATTTCAAGACGGTACCATGCCTTACTCTGGACACTTTTTTGATCAAAACTCTGGACCAAGTGGATGAAAAAATTTGGTGAGCCATTCATATTTTGCAAACCTTCCCTGTGACTCTGTTCTAACTACAGGTCTCCTTATTTCGGAAAATTATGTCAGTGGGAAAGAATTGTCACACACATAAAGTAGTGGTGTGTTTGGTGCTTCTTTTTTTAGAGTTTACCCACATGTTGTTGCAGTGTTCGAGATAATAACTGTGAAGGGGTGATTTTTAAGTATTGCTTCAGGCTAGAAAGCCTGAAGCAAAGCTCAAAAATCCCTCCTCCACAGTGATTATTTGCTCTAGTTTCTGGGATTTTTTCTACAATAAACATCCATATGAACGAAAAAGATACATCGGCATCAGCATAACTTTGATATAGATTAATTCTGCCACAATCCTCCCCACAGCGATATATAGATGCCTGAAGCACAAAGAAAATACAATTTTATTCACGAAGGTACAACTGCAAATTATCAGACAATAAATTTAATAGATGTAGACAATAGGAGTAAAGATAATCATTGTGGAGGAGTGATTTTTTAGCATAACTTCAGGCTTTGCTCAAAAATCACTCTTCCACAGTTATTATTAGCTCTTATTGACCACTGAGTAACAATATAAATCTTACCCTATTGCTACCAACAGTTCCAAATATCAATGGATCCTCCTCTCCTTCTAAGATCTGCTGATAAAATTGAACTCCAAAGATTGGTTGTTTATGGTCCTCCTAACATGAGAAGAAACTATACACCTATAGACTTTCTAAGCAAATAATCACAGCACAAGCCTGAATACAACTGCCGGACATCATCTGTGGAGGAGCGTTTTTTCAGTATAGTGTTTAGCTTAAAAGCCTGAATCTATGATTAAAAATCCCTCCTTCACAGTAATTATAAACTCTTCTTTCGACCACTATTTTGCACCACAAAATACAAATATTTACAACATATGTCATCTCTATACAGTTGTTTTGGAAGCACCACCACCTTTCACAAACACTAGGAGCTGATTTCCAGGACAAGAAAAAGTTTACTGCAGTAACAACAAAGCATAGCAGTAAATACTTAGGGTTTGAAATAATTGCTGATCATCACTGTGGAGGAGAAATTTTCAGAATATTTTCAGACAATTGACTAAAAATATTCTAGAAATCTCTCCTCCACAGTGATGACCGGCAGTTATTTCAAGCCCTGAATACTATAATCTCCCCTTTACTCCTATAGATAATAATTTGCATAAAGACAAGCTTCAAAATAATGGTTGGATTCACATGTGGAGTGTATTTGAGCACAGTTTTCAGTTTTGAAGCTGAAAATGTGATGTCTGATTTCATGGTGATCTCCGACCGTTACTTTAAAGCTTTGTAATAAAGAAACAAGAAAAAAATACTAAACATTCAAACCTTTATAAAATTTGTACATTTATAATTAAGTTTAGATCTTGAATATCCATTGGATTGTCCATTTATATTTTTTGTTGAACCTCTTCCTCTACCTCTTCCTCTTTTACCTCTGTATTCGCTTCTTCTTCGTTTTCGTGATTTATTGACGGACAAGGAGCTAGATGATGCATTTGTTTGTTGACTTGAGTCTGAATCACTATCATCTAAACAAGAATATACTATTTTTCAAAGAATAAACACTTTCACAATATACAATTAGCTTTCTTATAAGACTTTGTGAAGAAAATGTCAAATGCTAGAAAATACAATTAGTATTGTATCGATAGGTTTGCACTATACTCTTCTAGTAAATACCAGGGCTCGAAATAACAGCCGGTCATCACTGTGATGACTAGCTGTTATTTCGAGCCCTGAAATACTAACCCCTTTTAAACGCCACCATTCTCAGATTTCATTTGTGATGACTGTTGCAAGAAAATCATGCGACTGTCAACTCAGCAAATTACACGTAAGGTTAAACTCTAAATGCCATTAAAGTATTAATAACACGATTGAGGGATCCCCCTTGAACTAACTGATGTCCGAAATACTGAACTTAATGAACTAATTCCTATGTAGTATCCACAGTATATTCTATACTGTATATAGAGTATATATAAAATCATGTCAGCTGTGACTGTGAGTTCTTACACTGCACTGGCCATAAGCGTTGAGCCTAGAACTTTTTTTATCTTTTTAAAATTGTGTAGCTAGCTATAGTTGCCAGTTGATATTTTGTGGTCGCTAAAAGCTAATGTGGCATCAAATCTACGACAACTAAAGTTTTAAACCAGTTTTTTTATGTCCAGCTAACTGAGCTAAGGTGAGGCTAGGCTCGCTTGCAGAAAGCTATCACGTTTCCGGTCGTCCAAAACAAGACAATTGCCTGATTGCGATTTTTGCGACGTCTCTGGGCGCAGATACTTATTTTCTTTTAGGGGTACCAGTGTTCGATACCAATGAATAAAGGGTCGGGTTAGCTGAGAAAGTATATACTTACATTCGTGATGACAACTACTATCCTCAAACTTATCGTCAGCACTTTCAGTTTCCATTCTTCCTCAGATTTTCTTCTATTTCCCGCTTTTCTTTCCCGCACTGTTCTGATTTAAAAGCCGGGACACATGTGCCATTATTCTTTTAATTAATTTACATTCAACGCTAGCCTATCAATTCCTCCCTTTCGCGCTTAAGGCTACTACTGTTGCTGTATACATTTGTTGAATATTTGACTTTTATTTCTCTAGAAATTCTCAGAAAGTACAAAATTTTTACAAAAAACAAATTTGTAAAGAGAAAGAGCATGTTCTAACACGTTGATTCGACATGTTTAGCGAGTACCCACATAGAAATCTGAGTTTTAGTCAAAATTTAGTTAAAATTTACTGCTGCTGCTTATTTATAACATAAAATGTGTAATACATCCAGAAAAAAATTGTTTAGCGTGCGTCTTGCATGTTACAATAAAGCTTCTTAAGGTTGAGGAGTAGAGGCCCAACAAAAATAAATCGCACACTTTTTTCATTAAACCATAGTCACGTAGACTATGCATAAACTACAGTATTGGTATCCAAATTGAATTTTGACTGTTATATTTGTTACCTCTTCTTTTCTAATCGTAATCATTGACTAAAAAAACCCGAAAAGTATATTTCCGGACACGGGAAATTTTCAGACTAAATTTTACATATTTCAAATTAATTTTCGGACGATAAACAATATAATTTCTACAGTACAAAACTACGAGGATATTATTAAAATTTTTCCGAAAGAATATATCTTTTCTTGAGAAAAACTCGTTCTCTGGTGTATCAAAGGCACACAAGAACCAGGGAAGGAGATTGTTCTTATGATAGCAAAACAGGCATACTCGAACCCAGCGCTGATAGTCTCTGTGAATACGGAATGTCGACATATACTTTCGCCGACATGAATATCCGATTTATCAAAGAGAGTCAAATAGCCCTGGGAACGAGGTTGCAAAACAGAAGATAGAAAAATAAGAACAAAACGCGGCTCAAATTCTTACGATTGAGGCTAAACCAAATTAAAGGTCATGCAAACTGCACAACCTCGTTCTTAAAGGAAAGAAGCCCTGGAAACGAGGTTGACAAACTGCGTAAAAAAAGCGAAAAAAGCGAACGATTTAAACTTCAATGCCTTGTGCACTTCTTGTGACTATGAAAATAAGGGAAAGCGGGCGAAAAATGTGCGCGACGAGAGTCAGGTAAGTCAAGAGAGAAGAATCCCTGGAACGAGGTCGAGCGTGCGCAAAAATTAAAGGCGCGGAAAATATGAGGGGAAATCAAAAGAATAAACGTAAATTTAAAGATACAATAATAATATTTAATTTATAGTAGTGTGGTCTGGCCCTTAAGAAAAATAGATAGGCTAATTTGACGGAACCGACAAATAGAAACAAAGATGGCAGCAAAAGTAGCACGTTTTTCAAAGAAATTCAAATTTCAAGGGGCAAATAAAAGAAACTTGGCTTTTTCTTTTCGACATTCAAGGCAATGTACCAGTTTAGATTCTACAATAAATAAAGGTTTGTTTATTAAATATATGCTATGCTATTAGGTTTAAATAAAGATTAAAAACACACACACAGAAACACAAAAGTTGCACAGATGGTGGCGCGTCATCCAGCTTTACAGTTAGGAACCAGGTCGTCAGAGATATAGAAAAACAAGTTTATATACAGGAAGTTGTCAATGTCCTCAAAGATGAAAAACCTATATACGCATATAGAAACACAACTTTTATTAATACACATAATAAAAAACCAAATAGAAATGGTATAGATTTTAGGGGGACACACGTCCATACTCGACTCAAATTGCCACAGATTGGCAATTGCAAGTAGGGCATGAAAATACGCCACAGGTACAAAAATAGCGCCCCTGCTGTTTTTTGGCATTTTGGACGCTATTTTTTAAGAGTCAAAGTAAACATGAGTTGGTGAGTTAGAAGTCGTGAGTTAGTATATAAGTTGTGTATATTTTCATTTAACCGACAACCAGAAAAAAAATACATTTAGCCTGAAGAGGTTTTAAAAATGTATATTTAATCTTGTATTTATTTGTTGTATTTTGAATCATGCATATACAGTTAATTACAAGCACACAACAGTGCATTACTTCTGGCACATCACAATGCCCATTACTAGCACACGGTCAGTGCATCTTTTATCTTTTAAAAGTTCTTATACTTAAATTAATATGGGATACATACACATCCTAGCTGGAGTAGGCTGACGAAGGAGGCCCAGCATCCCCACCAATGCAGAAAGGTAAAGCGCATGAACTCCGGGCTTAAGTTGCTTCCACCACTGGGCTAAAAACCTTGATAGTATACTTAATGGCCAAATGCAACTAAACAAGAAAAACCATGCAGTTAAAGAAACATAAAATTACAGTATAAGTATATCATAAATCAATGGTTGGTTTCATGTATAGTGTTGCCCTTATCTTTCATAACGAATGATGCCTTTTTTCCCACCGATAATCTTGATCTTCTCTTTCCTCGTATGTTTGTATTGCTTCGATAATCCCATTTGGAATGCATAGACGTCACATAAAGAAAATAAGATATGATGATTAAAGGGAGGGCGGGAGGGAAAATTATCTGAGATGTTTCTCCAATCAAGTATCACAAGGAAGTGAGAGTATGAATAGACTGTAGTTATATACTCAGGCAAACTAATAATCAAGGCAAAGTGGTTTCAAGCAATTTCTTGACATGACTACCTCAGAAAATTATACCTAATGAGTGACTCATGCAAGACAATACTTCAGCATGCCCAAGATTATTAACCATAGCTCAGGATAACCCAGGAAGGTAACCCTATACTGAACGTATACAGAGTTGAAAAAGACCAAAGGCATGTGAGTATCCAGTGGTCTGAGAATGACTATGTCCATCCCAGAACACTGCAGTCACAACAATTAACATGAGTTAAGCTTTGTTTAGCTTTATTTCATTCACAAGGAGAAGCGCTACACTTTCGTTTTCTTTCAAAGCGGCCAATCTTTGTTTACAATTTACCTCGATTTGTCAGGTCGCGGAAATGGGCTCGACTGGCCAGAAAATATGGAAAATCGGTTTTCCAAACCATTGTGATACTGGGTTCTGGATTGTTTGGATTACTTGGTTTTGTTGAAGGGTATAGTCCCATAGTGTATGCATAATACTACGATAAAAATGATTTCTTTAACATTACAAGCATATATATATATTTATATATTCCTATATTACTAGACAATAACATAGGCATATTTTCATAATGTGCATATGCAATTCATATTTATGTGCTAAGTTTAACTTTCACTCGATTTGGTGAGCTACTTCAATACTGTACCTTCTATTATTTACTTTTTTCCCTGCATATGCCAATTTATTTCCTTTCTTGAAGTGGAGAAATGATATTTTGTGAACACTCCTTAATCATTTGTACACTTCTTGATCTGGATCTATTTGTTCTGTTGAGTTTGTTTTGTATCATGTTTACATTTTACTTTGAACAAATTCCAAACTTCAAACCCTCTTGAAAGTATTGATTTTCCATGGCAACCACGTCAGGTAAAAATGTCTTTGACTTCTAAAAGCTCTTCTTGTGTTTGATACATTTGAATGGTTTCCAACAAAGCAAGATTTTATATACGGATTGTATTTCAAATTGCTATAACATACAAAATGTGGAATACCTGAAATAAGATTTTTCTTTTCAGCTGTTGCTTATATTTCTGAAGTACAATTAGAACTACCAATGTATAGCAGTGTGGGTGCATGTTTTGTTTAATAAGAACATTAGGCTGAAATTTGGCCAAGAACATTTCAGGCTGCAATTCTTATGTTTAAGAATAAGTGTAAATAAATAATATGTATGGTTCTTTAGATTGGTTGATGTGTGTTGATCGAGACAACGGGAACCACAATTTTTGGTTGTTTCTGACCCAAAGAACACACTAGGAACATTTCACGCTGAAAATGTTTAAGAACAAGTGTAAATAATATGTATGGTACTTATACTGGTTAATTATGTTTTGATCGAGAAAATGGGAACAACAATTATTTTCGGTTGTTCTTTACCCAACATTGACTTAAAGTTATTATATATATATACTTCATGCTTGTTTTAAAGTGATTTCGGCCATGTTTCAGGGTAAATTAGGTAGATTTAAGATTTTATCCCTTATCAGGAGAACAATGAAGATCTAGAAAGGATGGTTTATATACGAGACTTTGACCACATTCAAGGAAATATCATATCCAAATTATAAGGGAGAAGTGAAGACTTAAATATTTTTGACATTTTAATTGGCTATGGGACTTTTTCCATCAATGTTTATAGCTTCTTTCTCAATTTTTGGAGATATGAAATAAATCGATGATAACAGATATTTCTTTAAATATAAGTTTTATAAGTTTAGGAATTGAAATCTCCATTTTGATTTTAGGAAGCTTCCTTCTTTAATATTAAAATAAATATTATAGTTATTACTGCATACCAAAATAGAAAAATCAATCAGTTGAATATCCATGAATAAATCTTGATAAAAAGTTAAAAAAAGAGGGTTCATTCATAATAGTCATATATATTTTTGATTTTTTCCAAAATGGAGTTAATAGAAAAAAATATGCAAGATATTTTTATTTTGTTTTTTCATAATACCTCTATAAAACGGAATTATGTGTGTGAACAAAACAACTTTAATTTAAAAAGATTTAATTATACCCTTCTGTTCAGAGCAGATGTTTCTAACATGTTATTATATGGCCTTTATTCACATAATTTTAGCCTACCAAAACAAAGTTTGGATGGGCCATTGCTATCACTTTGCATCAGCGTTGGCGTCGCTAGCATTCGTAAGTGTTAGTGGTATGAGACTTTGACCATGAACAGATATTTTGTTGTTTTTTGGGGGAAACTCCCTCAATCTTTTGAGATGATATTTTTTATAAAGTATCTGCATTTTGATTTTGATTTTCTCAATACAAATTAGTAATATAATGACAATACACAATTCAACAGAGGAAAATATTTTTAATAAAAGAATCTTATAAAAAAATAATTAATAATAAAGGAAATATTCTTCTGTTGCATTGTTCTATTCTCTAGTGCATTATAACATCAGCTAGTAAAAACCATCCTATATTATATTAAAATAATGGAGTTCTAAAACTATAACAGAGCTAGCAAAAAGCAAATCATATTTTTGTAGTAAAGTTTAGCTTTCACTTGCTTTGGTGGGCTACTTTCAATACCGTACCTTCGATTTAGTAATTATGATTCAAAATTTCTCCTTAATAATTTTCTTGTGCTTAATGACGTAATATCTGTTGATTCATTTATCAAGAAGCATGATAACTTTTTAGATAATCCTATCGATCTTTCATTTGCACATAATTGTGACAGTGGAAGAAGTTTTGTTTTGCACACATAATTCAGTAGGACTTGTTAACATAAAAGTTTATTTCGAGGTATGACCTTCAAAAGATTTATTTCAGCTTACAAAGTTATCTATTGAAATAGTCTTAAAAGAGATTAATGATTTTCTACAATCTTCGCCAAAACTAGTTAAGACAAATTCATTTTTTTAAATATTTTAGACATTTTCCAGAATAATCTCGCAAACTTGGTTAAATTCCCCCCTCCCCTGCTTCAATGTTGGATAATTCATGGTCCACAATGTTTGTGCTCATTTTACACGAAACAATATGAATTTCAACATTGAATTAAGGGCGCGGGGATGATTTTCCGGTTTAACATTGCAAAATGTCAATTTGTCTTAACAGTTTTGGCGAGGATTGTAAAACATTTACCGCTCGATTATATTTCAATAGTCCAATTTAAATGCTCTAAATTCCTTCTGTTAGCAAATTTATTTCCACTTATAAGTCAAAAAATTGATAAATAAAAATGAACATTAAACCAGCAAATAATAGGCTATTACTAACAATCACAAAGAAGATTGGATTTTGTCAGTATGTGAGAAATCTGTTTGCAAAAAGATTTAAAATATATTTTTACTGATATTCTTACTTTGTCTGATCTTTCACTTTCAAATTATACACATTTTAGCAGATATAATATTAAATGTGAGTTTGAAGTACTTTGGAACTTTATATCTGCTTATTTTATTTGAGTCTTATCTAGGCTGTCAAAACCAAACTGCTACGAAACATCCCTTTCTTATCTTTACATTCATAATATTAAATTTTTTCTTTCTCTTACACAGTTTGGGCTAGCTCAGCAAGGAAAATACGATCTTCATACATAAGTACGTTGGCATTTGCAGAAGAATACTTCTCGCAGAGATACAATTTTAGCATAACTTTTACACATTTTTATAAAAGATTTTAACTCAATGTTCCCCTTCATTTCCAAGTCCACACTGTGTTTCTATATTTTCCAGTCACAATATACCTAAACCAGTAATATTATACTATGTTGGCAGTTAGTCGAGTTGGTCAGTATTTATATTTCCACCTAATTCAATTAAAACTCTTTGACTTGAAAACTAAACTTTTGTTTCTAAAACCTTTTGTTGCAGCTCACATACAGAAAGATTAAGAAATTAACAACTACTGTGAACATTGATGTCTTGGAATAATAACAAGAACAGGCAAATATATAAATACAAAAGATGCACGACTTTTGGTACATTTCAAGACCTATTTCAAGTAAACTTTCATCCTTAAAAACATTTTTTAAGGAAAACATGAGAAATTTGTCCGTCATTTTTTAAAATAATATATGCACATAATTATGCGCCCAGGCGCATTTTAACCAGCGGAATTAATGCTCTACGGTGAACCTTTCGAAAGCGGTTCGCTCCTGAAATTCATGGGTGGTTAGCCCAAACTGTGTATCGTTATTTTTCTTCCTTTTTTTTCTTCAAGGATGTCCAGGGAAAAAATAAGAGATTCAGTTTGGTTTCCAGACTTATCAGTCTTATCCTAAGGGTCGTAAAACATAATTACTACACCATGAGCAAGTTAATGGTTTTTATAACATTATTAAGTAGTCCCAATGTGAATTAGAAAGACATTAAAATAGGGGAAGTGTTTTTATTTTTTGATAAAATTTTAACAGATCTTTTAATATAGATCTGAATGGTAATAATAACCAATCTTAAGACTCAAGGCAATGAAGGTTTATGAGAGAGTATTAGTAGCCTATAAGTATTTTTGTGGAAATGAATAGAGAAAAATTGATTACATCATGCAGTGTGATTATTATTTCCGAAATTGCTCCAATGTTGGGCAATATGGACCCAAACATTTTTAGACGGGGGTTT
>JAULBZ010008661.1:0-10569 GCA_032360805.1 Neoturris breviconis | reverse complement strand
GCACCAAAAACTAAAGTGAAATCGAGAGATATTCGAGATCTTTTTAAAAGTCAAGGAAATGTGCAAATTCAAAAAAAAAAAAAAATTGTTGTCACTAACCTCAAGCTCGGACTCTAACTGATTTATATTTTTCGTTAAAAAAGATGAAAACGTCTTATTCTGAACTGTTTGTCTTTTTGCTTTACTCGTCCCAGATATATTTTGGATTTTTTCAGGATTTTTTGCAGGGATTTAATTTCGCGGACGGCTAAGTTTTAGATTTTTCGCGGGTATTTAATTTCGCGGACGACTAAGTTTTAGATTTTTCGCGGGTATTTAATTTCGCGGAGCACCCCAAAATCCGCGAAATCCGCAAAATTTAATCTGTGCGAAAATATAGCAAGCATGAAAGTGACTTACTGGATATCACCTGTGTTTTTAGTATTTTTTCACCGATGCAATGTTTTCACAAAAAAATAATGAATATTTCAATCAGCTATAACTTGAACTAAACTTACTCTTATTCGATGAAGTAAACTGTTTTGGAAAGCTGAAACCCCATTTCCATAAGATGCGATTGACGTCGCAGCAAAAACATTCCTTGTTGGTTTAGTAGCGCGGTGCGGCTTTTTGCTAATGTGGTAACGTTGTGCTTATGGTACACTTGCGTATTGTTCGTTGACAAACATGGCCGCTCGGAATTTTCACCGAGGAAAAGGAATTGACATTCCGAAGTGTATCTACTGTAAAATTTCAATTTTCTTGAAACTTCGTACTTTTATCAATTTGGGGCTGAGGGAAACATGCTGGAAGAGTTGATTGAACGTTAGATATAACCAGTGCTTCATGGCTAAATTTCAATTTTAAAAGTTAGTGGCACTGTATGGCCACGGTTTCTGATATTTTCAGCCCTGCACTGTATTATTAATTACTTATTTGACAATATTAAGGCATTAGATACGCTTCAGCTTGGTTAAAGAAGAGTCCTAGGTGTAATAAAAAATTGAAATCCCTCTATGTTTCCTATTCTTGAGTTTGAGATATTCTATAATGGCGGCATTTTTTGAGTGCCACGATGTATTTTTTCAAAATTAGTGCCATTTTTTGGAGCTTTAAAATTTAAATATCTTAAGAACCGTAAATGGTATGAACATATGACCCCTCATTTTTTTTGTCTTGAAAAGCACTTTCTGACAAAATATTTCTTATAAAGGGTGAACGAATTAATTTTTTTTGCCTGGAATTG
The DNA here is from genome assembly GCA_032360805.1 of Neoturris breviconis. Classification (NCBI taxonomy): domain Eukaryota; kingdom Metazoa; phylum Cnidaria; class Hydrozoa; order Anthoathecata; family Pandeidae; genus Neoturris; species Neoturris breviconis. The sequence continues at coordinate 9,344 of JAULBZ010008661.1, read as the reverse complement.
CTACTTCCAGAATACATACATATATATATATATATAATATTTAGATCCCACCTTAACTCGTATCCCCTACCTGAAATCTTAATTTTTCTAAGTCCCACCTGAAGTTTTGGGCTCCAAAACAGCGCTACCCCCCCCCCCCCCAGCAGAGTGGGGGCGGGGGTGCACACTATGCATTTTCACCTTGGTTTACCTTTAAAAAACCCACGAATCGGTGTCTATGAGCATTGGTGACTCACAACAACAACAAAAAATATTAATCACCCTGACGCTTATTTAGGATTTTACGGTAAGCGCAAAACTTACCATACACAAAACTTACCGTACATAATATATAGTTTATAATTATGATCTTTTTAGTTGCTAAATATACAAACACAATACCAATTGAATTGGATTTAAATAATATTCCTGGTGGAATATACAGCTTTGTAATCAGCTTTGTTGCAGCACAAGTACAATACAATATGGCTGCTCGTATTGCAGCCACTGCATCGGTCAGGGCAGTGACACCTGGGAAATTTAGGCCAACAAGAGCTGCTATTACGTTAACAAATAATGCTGTTATTAAAGTTAAAGAAATTCTAAAAGATAGTCCAGACTCTATTGGTTTAAGAATCGGTGTCCGTGAACGTGGATGTAATGGACTTTCATATACATTAGATTATTGTTCTGAAAAGAAGAAATTCGACGAGATGGTCAATCAAGATGGCATACAGATACTTATTGATTCTAAAGCACAACTATCATTACTCGGTACAGAAATGGACTTCATAGAAGATAAATTAACAAGTGAATTTGTTTTTAACAATCCAAATATAAAAGGAACATGTGGTTGTGGTGAAAGCTTCCACTTATGATGATTACCTTAAGAATCAGTGCTTGATATAAGAGCAAATAATCACTGGGGAGGAGTGATTATCGAGCATAGCTTCAGGCTACAAAGCATATCAGCTATTCTCAAAATCACTCCACCAAAGTGAGTATATACTTGCTCTTTTTTTTTGAATGCTGTCAATGTAAATTTGCCCATTATCTGTTCAATAATTTTATGTTTTAAAAAACCCAGAATTTAATAGTTTTTTAATATGAATTTGTTTTTGTTTTGATAAAACTACAATCCTTCTTTGCCAAAGTAGTGTTGATTAGCAATATTGTGATGCAATTTTTAACCATCATGGCTTTAGCAACATAGTTGGAAGCTCTGCTGGATTCTAAAATCACTTTCTACTTCAAGCAGTGTTAAAACAAATGACGGCTTTGGAGACTAGGCTGCAAATTAGCTTCCAATGATGCTCCTCCACAGAGGAATGCCGTCGTGAATTCAGAGGCCTGTTTATAATTATTACATTCAGAGTTTCAATCAACATTTTGTACCTTGCATTTTGGTATAAAGTATGTAACACATATTCCAGTGGGCAAAGACTTGCGCCAACTCCGCAGTAAAGATGCTAGAACAACATTTTCAACGTTGTTCTAGTGTCTTTACTGCTGATTTTGAACAAGCTTTTGTTCACTGATAAATGTAAATGTGAAGTGCTTTTGAATTTGAACTCTGTAATATCTCAGATCGAAATAAGAGCAAATAAATGCTTAAAAAAACCCTCCTGAGTGATTATGATCTAAAATTAGTCACCCACAGTGATTATTTGAGCACTGTATATTTAGGACTGCTCTATGTTACATATTATTGATAGAAAGTAGTAAATGTATTCTCTGTTAATACTATATATATAATATAAGTTTGTGAATATTGTGAGGTTAAATACATAGAAACTTTTTTTTTATTGTCCCAATATGAGCAAAGTTGGTATAAAGCCTGAATATAACTGCCGGAAATCACCTGTAAAGGAGTATTTTTGACTAAAAACACTCCTCCACAGATGATGTCTAGCAGTTATATTCAGGCTTGGTTATTATCAGATCACTTCATGGCATTTCTAACATCCTCTAACTGTCTGTTCAAAATAAGAGTAAATGACCACTGTGGAGGAGGGAGTTTTGAACATAGCTTTAGACTACAAATGCTATGCTCGATAATCACTCCTCCACAGTGACTATTTGCTGTTATTTTGACCAGTAACTTTTAGATGGTTTATCCAAGTGGACAAAAACTTGTGTAGAGTCTGCCGTCATTAATTCTGAATTCTGCCCTAAGCAGGGTACAACAAATCATTGCATGTGCATACGTTCGTACTCACTACTGAGGGTACCGTACAAAACATTTTCTTCTGTGTATGATATCATACAGTAAACGGTCATACAGGTTGTACGCTAGTATTAATAATCCTGTTAATATCGTACACACAATTGTTGCTATCGTACATAAATTGTCATTAAAAGAAGTACATAAATAAAGAAGAGAAGCGAGAAATTACAGCATGCTCATACACATACTCTATAAAACATGCAGTACAACGAATGAGCCTAAAGGCCGTTTCCCACTTCAGAAAATCTTCCGCGGAATGGAACTCCCCAGTTGGGCAAAAACTTGTTCAAAGTCTTAGTCAGCAAAATAATATTAGAACAATGTTTAGTGAACATGAAACGAAACGGGACTTAAATAAGACGAACTATCGATTACCAAGTTATTTTAACGAAGAAAACGGGAGAATTACGAAGCAAATCAAATCAATCTTTGTTTGAATAAACAATTTAACAGCCTTTACCGTAAAGAAAGAACGAATAAACATTGTTTTAGTCGTAAGCCATTGCAAAATCTTTTCACGTACATGTGAATAGGGCTTTAATAAATTTATTATTTTATAACCATAAAATAAACATTCTATTTTGAATAGATACGTCTAGACATTTTTTTTTCATATCCTATTTTATTAAAACTGGTAAACATGTGAGCAAAGACTTGTTCAAAGTTACCAGTGAATATGCTAGAACACCGTTGCCTGATGTTGTTCTAGCGTCTTTACTGCGGATTTGGAAGAAGTTCTCAGATTTAAAAAGAGAAATTGTTGTAATAGATTATTTTATATCGCGATGGAGTTCAATGTTTTGTGAGCTAATATAAATGCTTGGGAATACAGAACAACACGAACATCACTTTTTATATACGTACGCAATTACTTAAGTTTCGTACGTACATAATTGAAAATTGTGTGCGTTCAGAATAGACCAGAAAAATGTTGAAAATTTAACGTACATTAAATAAAAACTTTGTGTACGTTATCGTACTGGGCTATAAAATGATTTGTTGCACCCTGCGTAGATTTTAGACACAAAGTTATAATCGAAATATGATAATTATATGTTATTTGTATAGTAGTGGTTGGAATAAGAGTAAATAATCACTGTGAAAGAGTGATTTTTGAGCATAGCTTCAAGTTATAAGGCTGTATTGCTAAAAAAACATATCTCCTCTACAGTGATTATTTAATCTTATTTTTGACCATTATATGGTATATTTATGATGAATTATTTGGTTTGATGTCTCTTCTTGTGTTCTGTGCAAATTGAATGTATTGATTGATCATTTTTGGATGGACTATGCTATCACTTTGGAGTGACATTGTTCTCCCACTTTGTTTATTAGAACATTTTCATGCAGAGCTATCATCTTGACGGTACCAGCTTTTGAAGCAACATTCTATTTACTGTTTTTTTCTACCTGGGACCAAGTATTGGGTTAAAAAGGGTCTGAATGGCATTTTTCGGTCTGGTGAGCTATTTTGAAATTTGGTATCGGCATTCTATGTGATATTACAAGACTTGAGACTGAGTAGCTATAAAAAAAAAAAAAATTAAAAGCGAGGACTCGACTTGTGCTCTCACATTTGAATTGTACTTACTTTCTGGGAGCACTTACTATGAGCTAGTAAAAAAGAGTTTGCAGAGAGAGAAAACAAAGAATAACTCATATTGCTTGAATGGTTTTATTTTTAAACCTATAATTTTACCCACATTTTCCACAGGCTTCACAAAAAAACAGGCTTTATTTACTTTCAAAATTTTCTGATTTACTGGAGATCCTTACTTCTTGACATAACACCCTTCTTTGTATTTTGTGCTTGTGTATTTTGTGCTTCTGAATGAATGACTTATATGGAAATATGAAATTTTGGGCTTTTCCAATAATTAATCTAGGATCATTCATTTTGAATTTATTTTTCTATGCATTCATGAAAATAATGAGTGACTTGACCACATTCTAAAAAAGGATAAGCGAAGCTTCCTTCTTCTCTCCTCTTTAAACTGAGCTTATCTCAAGGAAAATACTAAGGAACATTATTTGCTGAGCCTTATTCTTGCAATTTATTCACTGCTAAAATGATTATCTTTTCTTTATATTTTGCTACCATAACTGCTCTTTAATCTTGGCCTTTTTGACTAGTTTGATACTTCTCAACTATTCTCTCCATGTTCGATCGGATTTATCTTTCTGCACGGGTTAGCTTTGGGGGAAGGCGATGAACCTAAGTAGCACTTATTCAAGTAATTCATTTGGTGATGGATTGGAGTTGGATGAACAAGGACCTAGGGAAAGGGGAATTGGTTTGTTCCCTTACAAACCTATGTAGGGTGAAGGGTAGAGTTTGTTTCCTTACAGCAAGATAGAACATTCCTCTTTCATTTTGGTCAGTAAACAGACTATATACTTGAATTTTTGTTCAGTGGAAGACAAGGAACTACATGGTTTGTATTGTGGCTCCTAAGTACAAAGGGAAAATTTTAGTTTTGAAGTTTCAGTAATTTATTTAAGTAATAATATTTAAAATCAAAAAAATCTCAAAAGTTAATATCGAAAATAAGTTGTAAAAATGGAATCATGGAATAGAAGTTAGGGTTTTAAGTAGACAATATTTACGGTTCATTCATTGGCTCATTCCTTTTGAAGAATCCAATCAATTTCAATATTTTGATAGAGAGATTTCTAATATTCTTCTTTAGATCATGAAATATTATTTTATAGTAAATATAAACTTTGGTTTATCAAACACTTGACCTTCTCAATGAAACGAAGTAAGAAGATGTTTACACGGATAACATCCATGCTGCATAATGCAGTTGAAGCTGTAAGTAACGTGATTATGCAGATAATAATGTTATGAAGAACTGCAAGAATCAAAAACAAAATCTAGAGTACTGAGTCAATGATCTTGCAATGGATTGATTTGTACCAAAGAAACCAATCCATTGCAAGCTCATTGACCTAATACACTTCTGCACAGATTCATTTTTGTTGAATTTTGTCAATTTTTGTTGATTTAATCCTAACAATAAAGTTGGTTTTAGAGTGAAATTTTGAGATGGTCCCTTAATCGGTAGACTTTAATTAGAGTTCTATGTATGAAAATTATGATCAAAAAATGCCCCTCTACAGGTGATGGTCACAGTTATTTGGTCTTATACAGAAGTGTGTTAGGTCAACGAACTTGTAATGGATTGGTTTCTTTGTACCGAATATCCATTCCAATATCGTTGACTCAGTACTCTCCTCTGTAGATTTTATATTTGAGACGGTATTTTCTGCTTTTTGTTACATGATCAAAACAAAAACTTATCTTTTAGCTTGCACCAGAAATGACATCTTTGGAACAATTTCGTTATCATTGGAAATGTGTGACACAATTTTTCTTAGACACCACAGGTATGTTCAGTATTATGCAATGTTCGACATAAGAGCATACAATCACTGTGGGAGATTATTTGCGCTTTGAAAACTGCATTGGAATAATCCAATTATAAATTTATAAATAGGTAATGATCCAAATAAATGTGTTAGTAGGAGCAGGCCCATGAAATTGCATCTTCTATCTTCACTGCAACAATGTAAGTCCAAGATCCTGCTCCACCCTAGAGCATTTTAAAGCAGCAATTTCAGCGTTTTGGGATTACATTGAACACATATCGGCTTGAAGGGAAAGTTTAGAGCAATGCTTCATTCTCCAACAGTGTTTGAAATAACCGCCAGTCATCACTGTGGAAGAGAGATTTTTCATAATATTTTTAGCCAAATTGGCTGAAAATATTCTGAAAAATCTCTCCTCCACAGTGATGACCGACAGTGAAAGTGCTTGCATGGTACTAGCACTAAGCTTTTATATAAATTAGACAAATATGGAATATTTGAAATATGCATCGTACCAACAATATGTCCTGCTCTATTTCAGATGAACGTGTTTCAGTTGAAAGTACATCAATACCACATCACCTCGAACAAATGATTCAAGTTCTTCAGCAGGAAGAGCAAGAAAATGGAGTTGGGAGTGCTGTACGTTCTAAGTATATGTTATAATAACAGTGTTTAAAATAAGAAGAAATAATCACTGCGGAGGAGGGATTTTTGAGCATTGCTTCAGCATTTCTTCCTTCCTTCTCAAAAATCCCTCCTCCTCCTCCTCCTCTTGAATAACCAATAAATTAAGATCAATAAAAAAGAAATTGATATGGTCAGTGGTCGAAATATATATTTATAATCACTGTGTAGGTGAGATATTTGAGCATAAAGGTCTGAACATTGATTGTTTGCTGGTAATTAGTAATTGACCGCTTCTTCCAAGATCCCAATTAAGAAACAACTATCTACATTGACAGGGGTTAAAATAACTGGTGGTCATCATTGTGGAGGAGATAATGTTCTGAAAATAATAATAAATAATTCACCTCCATAGTGATGACCATCAGTTATTTTAACCACAGCTTGCATTTGTTTGGTTTCTTCAGCATGAAAAACAAATTATTGACAAGATCATTGACTAAGTACTAATTTTAAAAATATATTGTGTGCGCTTACTATTTTAGGGAGCTTCAATGGAATATATGCTACAACATAAACTACTTGAAACTATGCAAACACTTGGTAAAGCAGATGTAAGATAATTGTGTTTGAAGTTAACATGTTTTCAAAAGTTGGAGTTATTTCAAAATAAAATATTTTGGGTATAGGAAGCATGGCTACTAAAAGAGAAAAACAAGAAATCAACTACAACTTGCCAAAAACCATGTATGTGTGTGACTTACAGCGGAACGTTTTGCCTGAATTTGGGTGGCTTCAGGTGGTTTCGTATGGTTTCCCCTTTTAGTAGTTACACCAAGAAGGATTATTCAAGAGGAAAATATTTATTTACAATCGCAAAAATGGTAAGAACAAAATAAAATGATGTTGCAGAAAAAAGAACAAGCAATATCCCTATGCTGAAAAACCACTCCCCCACAGTGATTACTTGGTGTTAATTGAGTTGTAGTTTTTGAAATATATCTTCTTATTTTTTTAGTGTCCACCTGGCATGAAGCGTCAAGTGCTAATATTCTTCACTAATCTTCTTGGAAAGTTAAGACAAAAGTTGTTACCTCATGTGAATGTTCACAAACCAGTAAATGTATGTCCAGTCATTTATATGATTTTTGAGCATAGGTTTATTGCTCGGAAATGCTCAAACATTAGTAACTGTTTGGAACGCTGAAACAATCACTTATAACTTTGTTGACATCCTGCAAATCCTCAATTATATGTATTAAATTTTGTCAGGGAGTGTTTAAATAGATAGAGGTGTTAAAAAAGAGAGGCACTTATTAAGTTCAAAAGACTTGATTTATCAAAAATGTCAAAAGTACATGAATATATATTTTTTTAATTTTCGAATCAATAATTACATCCTTGACATAACGAAAGCAAATGTTTGAAGTTCTTTATAAGCAAAAGAAGTTATACAGAATGTTTTTTGAAAAAAAAAAGAAGAAGAAGAAGAAAATATACATTGTAATTCTTTTGTATTATATTCATTGGATTATCTGTTTCTGTTTGTGGAAGCATTAAATTCCCTATAAGAGACAATTCTTTTTTTAGAAAATGATTCGTTGTTGTGGTGAAGTGAAGGCTGCACCAACAGAGAGTGAAGAAGTTTTATTTCTATTGCAAGTTTCATCAAAACTCAAACAGGATTCTTTTCTTGTCAGTTTCTTTTTAGAGGTAAACCATCTTATGTTTTAAAGTACTCCCAAAAGTACTCTCATTTTCAAAATTATGTCTGTGGTCGAAATAAGAGTAAATAATCACAGTGGAGGAGGGATTTTTGAAAGCTATACTAAAAAATCACTCCTTCACAGTAGTTATTCGCTCTTATTTTGACCACTGTATGTTATGCAGGAACATATGTAAAGGGCATGCCAGTTCAAAGTTTTTAATTATGGTTGTTGTTGAGGGCGCCTTAAAAAGGAAATAATAGCTGCTATCCCTATTGTATTTTTCAATAGACTAGAGCATATTCAAATGTTTCCTGCAAATAGACAAGAGAAAAATATGTCTTGTAAAAAAACTGTTAAAATGTGCCGATGGTGTAGTATAGATGGTGTAGTGGCATGCACCTTCGGTTTTCACCAGTGCGGTCGGAGTTCAAATTCTGTTGCAAAAATATATGGATATGGCCTTAAGCACAAAAAACCTCCGGTTACTTACATACTAAAAGTGTAGCTGATTTTACAGCAAAACTTGATCTCCCAAAAGTATTGTTTAGTAAGTGAGTGTAAGTATTGTTTAGTTAGTGAATGTAGAAGTTTACACAAGGGTAAACAGTGTGTTAGCCAGTTTTTTTTGTAAAAACAGTGGTTTTAGGGCAGAGAAGGGTGTTATGTAAAACTATGGGTCAACAATAAAAAATGCAGAAAGTTTTATGGCCATTTTCCCTTATAAGGCTGTTTGTTCACCCCTAGCTAACATTTTGTTTACCCCTAGGTAACACCCTGGTAAAATTATTTTTTTGAATTTAAGTAGCAATTGCCACATCCTACTTATATATACGATGAAATTAAATGTACAACGTTGTGATAACCCAACTGAATATGATATTATCTCTGTAAATATTTTTATAGGCACCTGTTAGTACAGATGACGGTTCATTACCACCTTTATCTCCGGGAATGGAAAGGGAACGTGAAAAACCAGAGTATAGTTTGGTTGATTCTTTGCTGGCTCTTACTAAGAGTGAGGTATGCTTGTGTTTCATGATCTCTTAGTATTTTTTTATCTACAATGTTAATTAACCCTATTAAACCTGGAGAGGGGAAGGGTGCATTTATGCCTGTGTCATCTTTGTTCGTAAATAAGTTTATATACAGTTATGCAATGGGATTAAAATTTTGTAACTTTTTGTAAGTTTTATTTGGTAATAAAATGATGTACAATGATGTTTTTGTTGTTGAATGAAAATCAATGTTGAATAAGAAATAAACTTCATGTGAGTAGTTTATGTAATTATTTGTTACAGGTGGTAATAGATTCAATAATTTACAGCCCAGAAATGGTATTTTACAGACCTCTTCATTTTGTTTGATTCTAATGACATCAGAAATGCATCATGGGGAGGGGGGGGGGGGGGGGGGGTACTATAATTGTA
>JAULBZ010008660.1:0-10569 GCA_032360805.1 Neoturris breviconis | reverse complement strand
TAAATCGTGAATCGAGGCCATTTCCCCCATTTTGAGTTAGTGCAAATACCATTCTCTACTCTGTATGCGAAAGTAATTGGAATTTGTAATATGGTTGATAGCGTCCAGATTAATATTAAAAAACGAATAGGTTTTCCCAAAGCGAGAAATGTGAATTTAGAGAAAGGTTTGCAGATGACAATGTATCGTTCAAATGAGATTAAAGTTAGTGTCGTTATGGATGTAGTGTAATTGGTTTCTATAGTGAAAGCTTGTATAATGCAGAAAGTGTTACCAAAAATCCACCGTTTTTTATGAAAAGTGATTGCGTCAAAAGTAGATAGTAGGAGAAAGATTAAGTCAGAGATAGTCATGTTGAGGATAAGAGGATTTATTGAGTTCGAAGTTTTTTTGTTGTTTTTTATAAGAATGGTTAGTATAACAGTGCAATTAGATAGTAGTGAGACGATATATGAAAGTGAGTAAATACTAGTTAACACGGCTTGGAAGACCTCCATCAGTTCCTAAAATGGAAGTGAAGAAAGAGTTTTAATAATAATAATTTAAAGAGTTTCGAAGAAAAGGTCCAAAGTTTCGTCCATCCAGAACAAGGGGTTGTTCATAGTGCATCTGCAGAATTGGCATGTGACCATGTTTAAAGTCCAGCTGGATGTCCCATTCATATTTTTTGTGATAAATTGTTGAATAAAATGTATTTTACAGAGCAAGCGCTGACCACAGCAGGGCATGGGTGCATATAACCTTGTATCGGGACAATATATACAATGGGTGCATAGTGTGTTTTGTGGGGGTTGTCTTGTGGGAGGGGGTGTGGGGGGAGGTGTGTTAGATTGGTAATTAATTATTGGTGTCAATGAGTTTGGTTGTGCAAAACATTGGTGAGCTGCTGGAACGTTGTTTTGCCAGGATTGGAGGAACATCGGGTGATTGGTGATATGGGTGTTGTCGTTATTATTGGTAGTGTTGGTTGCTGTAGTTGTAGGTGTGGGCTGTGGTGGATGTTGTAGGCGTGGACTGTATGTACACATGATGTGGGATGTAGATGCGAGATTATTTAGTGCTATTTGTAGGTTTGTAGTCTCGGTGTAGCCGTTGCTAATTTCGAGGAGATCGAAATCAGTAATAGGTCGCGGACCTGACCCGGGTTTGTTGTCGGTTGAGTCCGATGGTCCCATATCCTGAAATTAAATTTTGTTTTTGTTTTATATAAAAAAAATGTTTATATAAAAAAATATATATATAATGTGATTATTATTTTGCTTATTATCGATCCGTTGCTTACTTAATTCTTATTTTTTTTATTATATTCTTATATCTCATTGTATCTTCTTTTATATCTTAAAACTTCTTATATATTATCTTCTATGTATATCATCTATATTTTATTATATCTCATCTTCTTTATCTTATCCTATTTCTTCTTTATATGTTTATATCGTATTTCTTATTCGCCTAGTATTACTGTTTATATCATCTTGGTTATACTTATTATCTATTTCTACGTCAATCTATATCAATTTATCATTGTCAATTTACCCTAGTTATTAATATCATATTATTTATACTACTATTACGTTTCTTCTACTTAGATACTTATTTCTTTTCCTTCTTCATGTCATTTCTATCATTACTTCTATCATATAGTATTATTATTACGAGTACTTACGAGTGCTTATGAGTATTATGAGTATTATGATTATTATGGGTGCTTATTACGAGTACTTGAGTTGAGTATTATGGGTGCTTATTATGAGTACTTTTACTATTTGAGGGCTATTTTGGACTATAAATAAATTTATTTGGCCCAGATTTTTATTTATTACGCCAATATTTGACCTGGGAATTTTTTTTTTTTTTTTTTTTTTACTTGTTGGTGTGTGTTGAGGATTCGTTTGTTATTGTTTGGTGATTTTTTGTTATGTTGATATGATGTAAGTTATAAATGTAAGGTGTAGGAAGGGAGAGCTGGAGATTCGTTTGTAGACGTTATTCGATAAAAAGTCGTCCGTATGCGGTTTCTGGGAATAGTTTTCCCCACAAGTAATTTTTGAAGCTTATTTCCACCTTACATTTTTGCCACGTTGAAATAAGCATGTCGTTTTGATTTAATTTGTCTATTACATCTGGAAATCTACCCGAATTTTCAAAAATCCCTTTGATGTGGAAATCCCTTTTTTCGTGGGGTTTATGGGCTGCCCAACGTGAAACCGCAATAACGAGTATCATGTTGTCTAGTTTAGTACCTGGGTTAGGAGTTGAAGTGGCGTGGAGAACTTCGGGTAGGCGTAAGTCTAGGAATTTATCTTTGTGATAAAACATTGGTAAGTTTTCCCCTATGTAATTAGTTGATTCCCTTGACAGCCGGGGTGAGTTGAACGTCCTGGATAGTTTTACGAAGGAAAATATGTTAGAATTACTAAGAAAGTTGGAGAGGTGTTGAGAGATGTCATTGTGTACGGTTTCAATTATTAGGAAGTCGGTTAGTGCTAGGAGGTCAAGCGTGTCTTCCATGGATGGAAAACCTAGCGCTGACTTAGATAGAATGTATGAGTATATAAAGATGAAATGAGTGTCGTCGATATTGAGTGAAATCCGGTCAGTCATTGCATATCTAAAACATTTTCTGAAAAAAGGGCTGGCCTTAGCCAGTTTACCCTTTTGTACCACGATTTCTCTCTTATTTAGATCTATGATAAACTTTTTTTTATTTGACCATTTTGGGTTTTGGTAGCGCATTATAAAAATTGTTCGAATGTTTGTTTGTTTGTTTGTTTGTTTTAATTGTTTGTATTTAATTGTTTACCGTGATGTTTCTTGGTGGCTTCTTGGTGACTTCTTCGCGTGCTTCTTCACTTCTTGGCGGTCGCTTCTTGTTCGCCGCTGAGTGTATATTAATATGAGATACTTTGAGAATGATTTTTATGAGACCCGGGTGAAGGCGGGACTTTATGAATTAATAATGATGTTTACTTATTGGTTCAAATATTTTAGTGTACAAGTCAAAACGGAAAGGGTATTTCTCTCATTATTATCTTACAAATATGCGGTATTATAGAGCCTGTTTTAGAAAATAGTGCACCATTTTCTTTTTCTGGTAGTACTTATACCGCATATTTTCAGGGTTTTGTAATATTTATACAATATGCGTAGATTTACGAACACAAGGTTGATAAGGTTGTTTGTTTGTTTGCTTGTTTGTATTTTAATTATTTACCGTGGTGCACTTGTCGTTGTTGGATGTCTCGATTGGAAGGTGCCTGGAGCTTGCTCTTCGTGTATCTTGTGTTCTTCGTGTATCTTGTGTATCTTGTGTATCGTGTTCTTCGTGTATCTTGTGCTCTTCGTGTATCTTGCTCTTCGTGCTCTTCGTTTAGAGAATTATGCGAAACTATGTTTATGAGAAACGGATGATAATCGCAGTGCACAATACCATATAAACCAATTAACATATTATTTTTATAGATTGGTTCGGTTCGCCTCTTCTCACAGAGGGGTTGCGAAGGGCGGGAATTTTATGAATTAATAATATTGTTTACCTGTATTCGTCAAGATCTCCACCTTAAATAAATAAATCCGTTTTAAATATATATTATTTAAAATAAATAAGCAAACTTGTGTATCTTAGTGCAGAAAAACACTATATGAACCAATAGCCCAATTATTTACAGATTATTACTTATATTATCATTTTTTTGTTTTATTAGATGGTGTTGAATACATGGGGAAGATAGTCAATGGTATCGGATTTTTCGAGTTAAAACTCTGGATAATTTGCGTGGGCGGAGAAATTGTCCCTATCGTCCCCTTAAAGTTTGTGATGGTGGGTTTTTTTTCGCATGGTTCCTCTAGATTCTCACATTGGCATACCATCCCGGTTTTGGTTTGATTTTGTTTTGATTTTTTATTTTCCCTCATTATTCTGAATGCTAGAAATGCCATAATAAATAATGAAATCGCGAGCGAGATGGGGCCTGTTAATGATAGGATTTTATGAATTGATGTCCCTGTTTCTTTGATTATTGTTCCGGCGCCATCAGCTGTGCTAGTAATCACATCGCTAGTGCCTTCTAGGTCTTTTTTTATAGCGTCCCCTATTGATGTTATGAGTGTCCCCCCCCCTGATGCTAGAGAAGTCACTGTTTTGTCTATGAATGTTGTGAACCCTTCCTCGAAAGATCCGTCGCCTGTGATATCTTTCATATCGTTTAGCTTTCCCAGTACATCAGCGCTATCTTCAACTATACTTAGGAGCGAAAGGCGTGGTGAACTTTTGTGAGAATAATGTAATAACTTCTTATTAAATCTGTGAATGCGCGGCGCTTGTATATCAGGCAATCTATTTTTAGCGGATGGCTTTGTTATGTGTACTGATGAGTTAGGATAAAGAGTCCAGTGTTTTGCGTTTTTATCCTTAAAAACTAAAAGTGGTGGTTGATGGCTAAAGTTGTGTGATTTTGAATAATTCATCAGTTCCCTCTGGGGAAAGGTAATGAATTTTATTAGTTTTTCTTTTCCCAACAATATGGGAATGTCGTCAATTTTTTTATTATTATAGGTCCTGTTCCAAAGAACAGTGTAATTTAATCGATTGTTACATTTATGGACTGAAAAACCATCACCTCTTGATTGCAGCATATATCCCGGTTTCGAAAATATATATTGACCTGCTAAGTCCGGTAGGGCTGCTAGCAGGAATGTATTTAATTTCGAAATTTGTTGCTGACTTTTACATAATTGAGATGTTAAGGTTGAAAACAGGGCCGTTTGTTGATATAGTGTTTGTGATAAGTGCGCTTCTAGGACGTCTCTTTTGTAGCTAGATTTTGACGACGATACGTATCGCAACGCCTGGCGAAAAAACTTAAAAGGGATTTGCGCCTTACTTAAGGTGGTGAGAATATACCCGGAATCAAGTAGGATAGTTTCATTATTTACAGAATTTTGAATTGCCCCCCCGACGCCGAGAGTGGGGATTAAGTAAAATAAGTGTAGTTTAATGACTTTGTGAGGGCCTAACAATCTGTATGAAATCGGGCGTGATAAGGGCGTTTTCCAAATTATTGTGTATAATTTATTCTCTTTTGGTGTGCAAAATGAATAGTTTTCATTAAAACTATTATTGTATCTGCATTCTGTTGTGGTGATGGGTTGATGTAGAAAATTGTCCTCCGCCTCTATAGTGGCCGAGTACTGTGACATTTTGTAGTGGTGTACGATGTGTTGTTGATGTTTTAGCCAGCTGCATGCATAATGTTGTGAGTCGGATGTGCCCCATCGATTATTTTTTAGTTTCTTAAGCGGCCCGTATGGTGTTTGTTTGGTAATAAGAGCGTTTAGGCATTCATGGTTGTTAGTACGCATTTCGGTTCGGATTGGTTCAAATTTTTCTTTTGCGCCGAAGAAATTTTCATTACATCTATATAACAATTTGGTAGCAGAACAAACGGTTATTTTAATATTTATTTCCCCAGGTGAATAATGGTAGACGTTTGCTACTGAAGTAAATGGTTTAGCCCATAACGAATGGGAACAGGAGATGGGTTCCGGGTAGCTAAATACACCTAAATTTGATGTGCGGGAACAGTCGTATAATGTTCCCAGATCGGGGTATTGTTTTGGTAACACGGCCATAGAGAATCTTATTGCGAGGGTTAGGATGTAGGCCAAATATTGGTAAGCAGCCATCTGCTTATATCCACCCCTCGCAGGTTTGACAGGTGCTCTATTGTAGTTTTCTAGTAGAGCTGGGTCCAATAATGAGGAGACGCCTTCCCATGTCGCTTCTTTAATGTCGTAGTCCTTCCATTTAATTAGGTATTGTGTTTCTCCTTTACGACTCCGATGTTTTATAATGTATTCCGCCTGAAAGATATTATCTTCCTTGTCCGCTTCTTTAATGGTACTAGGTTCGGTGCTAGCCTCCGTTGTCCGAGGCGTTGACTCATTGTCCTGGGTTTGTTTTCCCGTGTTTGAGTCAACGGATGGTTTTTTGAAGTACTCGACATTATTTTCCTTGCTTTGGGATAGCTGGTCTTTTCCAAAATTACTGTCGTTGATGTCGTTTGTTGCCAATTCTATCGTAGTTGTTGGTTGGTCTGACGGTGTCTGTTCCGAATCTTTTGCCGTCGTTACTAATTCCATTGTTTCCGTTTGAATATCTTCGAGGGTATCGTTTTCTTCATCCGAAGAAATGTCCTCTTCATCTATATCGCCTGGTATGATCGGGAAGTTTGGTTTCCAATCAAGAGTATCGAAGTATGGTTTTAACCGTCTCACATTCACTGTTCTGCGTAATGGTTCGTTTTGCACCGTCATGAGGCGGAAATGAACAGGCGAAAGCTGCTCAGATAATCTGTAAGGTCCGTGGTAGTTCATCTGAAGTTTCCTGTTTTGTTGTCTCTCTTTCTTTGTTGTAGGTGGATTATAAACGTATACCTTGTCACCCTCTCTGAATTTGGTTGGAGATGACTTTATATCGTGTTGTTCTTTCATTGCAATGGCTGCTTTTCTCGCAAAAATTAGAGCTTGTTCGTGAGACACCCGCATATTTTGTATTAATTCAGCCCGGAAGTTTTCAATAGACTTTGGGATATCCGGTGGTAGGAGGTTGGTGTCTACTGGTAGACAAGGCTCCCTTCCAAATACGAGATAAAATGGAGATTCTCTCGTGGTAGGGTGAACGCTGCAGCGATAGGCATGTATTATGCCCGGAATGAACAGGCACCAGTCCTTCTTATGGGTTGACACGTACATAGCTATGCTGGCTAAAATAGTGGAGTTAAATCTTTCCACGAGGCCATTGCAACGCGGATTATACCCACTGGTAAGTAATTGGGTGGTATTGGTTAGGGCACAGATTTCCCTGAATAATGCGCAATCAAATTGTTTACCCCTATCTGACAGAATAGATCTTGGACAGCCAAACCGGCATACGATGTCCTTGTAAAACAAACCAGCGATAATGCTTGCTTCGATCGTGGCCGTGGGGAAAGCCTCAACCCACTTAGTGAATGAGTCCACAAATATCACTATGTATTTGTTGCCCATTTTGGTTAAGGGGAGTGGGCCGAGTATGTCGACCTGTATGCGTTCGAAGGATTGGGATACCGGAATCGGTGTCAGTGGCGGTCTTACTACGTTTTTTGCAGGCTTCCTTGCTCCACAGGACTGACAAGATCGAATCCAAAATTTAACGTCTGGAAGTAAGGTTTTCCAGAAATATTTCCGAAATATTTTTTCGAAAGTCTTTTGGACTCCAAAGTGACCCCCGGACACATTGTCGTCATGATAATTTTTTAGGATGTCCGACTTCAAATCTCGGGGAATTACCAGTTGGATTAGGATATTTTTTGTTGAATTTTTAAAAATGTGATGGAGGAGTTTATTTTCATCTAAAAAATAGCAAGTGGATTCAATAATGGTAGATTTTGGGTTCACGTCACTGGGCGATGTTTTTCCCTTGTCCAGGTAATATATAATATTATATATGTCTTCGTCCTTATTTTGTAACTGTCTTATTTTACCCGGCTTATACGAAGGCTGATTAATTGGTTCTAGTGCATTAACCGCTATCGGTGTTCGGGAGACACCATCGGCGTTTCCATTCAAAGTCCCTTTTTTATAGGTTATTTTAAAGGTGAATTGCTGTAGGTAAAATATCCAACGTGCTAAACGGCCCTTAGGGTTTTCTTGTTTTATTAGCCATCCTAGGGATTGGTGATCGGATAATATGTCAAATTCATTATCGATCAAATAAGGCCTGAAAGTTTTGATCCCCTGGATTATTGCAAGGAGCTCAAGCTCCCATATACTATAATTTTTCTCCGCCTTAGTTAGGGACCTCCCCCCATATGCAATGGCAACCTCGCGATTTTCGTGTAGTTGGCCTAATACATATCCTATGGCGTAGCTACTCGCGTCACAAGCTAGCGAAAACCTTTGTTCGAAATCCGGATATGCCAGTATTGGCGCGGTTGTTAGCCTAATTATTAATGTATTAAACGCGCTGTTTGCTGCTTCGCTCCACTCAAAGGGCTTTATTGCTGAAGAATTTTCTACTTTTGTCAATTTTTTCTTTCTCTTTGCGTTGTCTTGGTGGTTTGATCCTAGCAGGTTGTGCAAAGGCGTGGCTATCTTTGAAAAATCCTTAATAAATTTTCGATAATAACCTGCCAGGCCCAAAAATGATTTTACCTCCCTGGGGCTAGTGGGTACTTTCGCGTTTTTTATAATGGAGATTTTTGCAGGATCCGGGAATATTCCTTTGGGCGTAATCAGGTGGCCAAGATATATTAATTTTTCATCTGCGAATCGGCATTTCTGTGTTTTTAAACGCAGATTTGCCTGTTCTAGCCGGTGAAGGACTTCCTCTAAATTATGGAGGTGTTTCTCGAATGTTTTGCTGAAGATCACAATATCGTCCAGAAACGCGTAACATTTTGTGTGTAATAGCCCTCGTAGCACGACATCAATCAACCTCTGAAATGAAGCCGGTGCATTTTTGAGTCCAAAGGGCATTCTCTGATATTCATATGTTCCATACAAGGTTGTGAATGCCGTCATTGGAACGCTGTCTGCTGACATTGGGATTTGGTGAAAAGCGCTGTTGAGATCTAGAACTGTAAAATAATTTGTCCCGTGTAAGCTATCCAATATGTTATCCATGCGTGGCATCGAATAGTTGTCTCCTATTGTGATTTCATTCAATTTGCGATAATCTACGCAAAAGCGAGCGCTCCCATCCTGTTTCGTAATTAATACGACAGGGGATCCCCAAGGTGAGGATGATGCGCGTATCGTTCCATTTTCTAGCATTTTATCTATTTCTACTTTGATAATTTTGTTAGATTTTGGGCTTGTACGATATGGCTGAGTTTTGATGGGATTGTTTTTCTCTAAAACAATCGAGTGTTTCACGCATTCCGTATGGGGCAGCACCTGGTCATTGGTCGAAAATAGTGACCCATATTTTCTTAATAGCCGTAATAATTGAAGTTTATTCTCTTCGGTGAGATCTGTGCGGCGCGAAATTTGGAACGGAGGGTTTTCCTCGTTTATCGGCCTATTATGTTGATTGGGTGATATGGGTGTTGTGGTACGTATAGTACCTATTATTTCATTCCTTTCAACAGTTTTCTTACCCCCGGTTTCGTTGTATATATATATAGATATCGTATGTTTTGCTTCATGTAGTGAATGTGGTATTTGTAAAAAGTATTTTTTTGTCAGGTGTGGATTTGGACTAAATAACAAGCTTTTCCCGCAATTCCTTAATTTAGTTATTTTTAAGTCAATTTTCTTTATTGAGAAAGGGGGAATTTCGTTTTCTGATGGGAAAGATAGTTTTTCCTTTTTCCTGTAATCATTATCGAAAGAACCCTCAAATCCCTTTATAATTTCCGGTTTATTTTCTAGTTCACCTTCTAATGCGCTGCACCCGGCAGGGGGGTTGAAGAGGGGAAGTTCTACTATAAGGGGAGAAGTTCTAGTAACGGTCCCTGTTTTTGTTGTAATGGTAAAGATGTGCCCCCCTGTCAATTTTATTGTATTTTTTGAAAAATCTATTATGGCATTGTTTTTATCCAAAAAATCCCGCCCTAGAATAATCGCATAGTCTCCGATTTCCACTATTTGGAATAGAAATTTGCTGGCATAGTCTCCGATAGTTATTTCTAATTTTGCGCTGCCTGAGATAGCGGTTTCCATACCATTCACTCCCAATATAGCTGGATAGTCTGATTGTTCGATCTTCACATCAGCGTTGATATCCTTTATTTTCTTATAAATAGAAGGGTGGACACAGGAAATGCTTGCTCCCGTGTCCACAAGTAGTAAGGCCTCAATGTTGTTTATTTTTCCTTGTAGGAACATGGTTGGTAGTATTTTTAACGTTTTTTGGTCAGCTGATAACTTTTCTTCGGACTTGTTGTTCATCTCTGAAACGACGTTAATGGGCGGTCGTTGACGCGGCTGGTAGTTCGAATTTCCGAAGTTGGCCGAGTGGCGCTGAACAGGGTACGAGTTCCTAGGTGGGAACTGTGGGATGTTTACGTTCGCCCTCACTTGGTAATTAGACCTGTTAGGTTGGTTATTCCTATACGGACATACCCTGGAAATATGTCCTACCTGACCGCAACTATAGCATATGGGCTGGCCATCCGTAGTACGTATCTCGCGAGGGTTTCTGGGCAACATCATCTTCTTTAGTTCCGTGATTTCCTTTTCAAGCCTGTTGTATTTGTCGTCATCTGTATGTCGACGGTTTTGTTCGTTACCATTCCGTAGGTCTCCCTCTCGGACTTGGTCGTCATTACGGAATTGTTGCGTGTTCTCCCCCCTTTGTTTATTTGCGGCGGTATTGTTCGCGGTGAATGGGAGGATATGTTTTCCTTCCATTCTGTCCGAAAGTAGGGTGACCTGCGTTTGGAGATCTGCGTTTGACGACTGGAAGCTCTCTTGCAGACCTTGTATGGCAGCCACCGTCGGATTAGGTGTCGATTCACTCGCAGCTGCTTTCAAACGCGATGCCGCTAACGCCTCGTTTATATTAGCAGGCTGGCTAAGTAAAAC